>BQNB010206778.1:0-10525 GCA_026074375.1 Tanacetum coccineum | reverse complement strand
TCTGAGCTTGACAACAAATATCTCTTACGCTAGCATGAGTTGTAGGATCAACCCTACTCATCTATGAATGCACCAAGTCTGCTTCAAAAACAACCAAATCCAATGACCTTCATGTCTCAAGAGAAACAATATCATCATTGTGTTTTTCCACTAGATCACCAAATCTTAGTAGTATACTCCACCTCTCCTATAATAGTAAATAAAGGAAGTTACTTTCAACCGATGGAGTAATTAGTTCTTGAAGTGCCACAACTGTAATGATCCATTTTAACCGATTACCGACCACACCCGTTTAATCACCTTAAATGATCAATCAAAAGCCAACACAAATCATTTTTGTTTGGGATTAACTAACTTAACTATATAAGAAAGAGATCCGGATCTTGGCCAAGACATTTGTGATCAAAAGGTTTAGCAATCCATTATAATGTAAGTACACATTTAAAAGTTATTCAGTTACCACAAAGCCGTCCAAACCCCTTTAGTAGAAAAGACTCGAAACCCCTGCAATAACACAATTCACTAATGTATTAGTGGTATCTAACAACACCTGTGTATCATTTCCATTATAATGTAAGTACACATTTAATAGTTATTCAGTTGCCAAAAAGCCGTCCAAACCCCTTTAGTAGAAAAGACTCGAAACCCCAGCAATAACACAATTCACTAATGTATTAGCGGTATCTAACAACACTTGTGTATCATTAAACTTGCTCCATAGAATTCTAAACTGTAAACCAAAGATGGCAACATATTTTATTAATTATAAGAAAGGTTATGGCGCGTTTGGTATCCGGGTTTTAGGAGGTTTCGACTGATTCATTTCCCAGATCAATTGCTTGGCACGTACTCGGTGAGAATGAACCTTTTTGAGTGATCCTTATTACAGCCAATTGAAAAATAAAGGCTTTTCGAACCTTAAATTTGCTTTGCGAGAATGAAATAGCTCTAACGATGATCCGTGCGCGCACTTGAAATGTACAAAATGGAAAACTGTACTACCTCTAGTGGCGGTTTATTAACTGCGAGGTCCTCGGTTCAATCCTTGTGACCAAACACAGTTTGCGTAACAGGAACAATCCGAATATTTTAATCGCTACAGAACCATTAACTGTCAATATATACAAAGTAAAATTGCCCGCTTGGTCACATAAATGCCAAATCTTTATAATCCAATCTTGCAATTCCTTAGCAACATTAACAGATTATCATGCATATGGTTAAAAGACGGAAGATAATACCATACCTTGCAGTCAACGCCCCTATTTGGCACATCGTTCTTGCATCCTTCCATCAAGTTGTTTCTAAACAGAACCAATGAATCCGTAAAACATCCCATTTTTTAGCAGTTGTGAGCGACTTGGAATTAGGACACATGGGAATATTAGCAAAGTAACATGCAAAAAAGGAATTACCTGAGCACCAAACAAATAACTCGAAACACTTACCTCCATTGTCAAAGTAACCTGCAAAAATATTACCAAAAAAACAAAATTAACAAAACCCCCCCAATTGTGACATAAACCCTAATTTCAAAAATCAAAATGAAATTGAACAAAAAACTGCAACAAATTATCCCAAAAAACCAAATTAACAAAACACCCAATTCTCAACTAAACCTTAATTTCAAAATCAAAAATAAATTGAAATCAAAAACATGAAATCCCACACAAAGTTTATAGATCATTGTAGCCTGAAATATAAGCTAAAACAAACACACTTGATTTGCCCAACACAGTCATACATCGAGAAGAATTAATCAACCTGAAAGAAAAAAAAGCAAATCAATAAACTTACATAATTAACTGCGTGTGGAGAGAGAGGAGGGAGAAGGAGGGAGGTTGTGTAATTGGAATCCGTTAAGGTTACGCTTGTTTTGAATTCTCATAGGGTCTTGTGTAACTGCATAAACAATGAAGAACAATTAAGGCAGGACAGTAGTTGTAAAGTCTTTAACGGCAACGGTGGTTTGTATTCTTTAAGGATTCTTTAACTGCATAATCATTATGATGATGAATGAGTGTAATTGATGAATGAATGTCGAACAATAAAAACTTAGAACTGGAACTTTTTTTGTGCAACATCGGTTTGTAAGTATGGCTGTGTGGGTGAGACCGAACTTTTAATGACACAGCCCCATTAAATTTAGGGGCTGAATCTTTTATAAGGATAGATATTTTTACTTGATTACTCGTATACACACCTAATATGTATGCAATACGGACTAATACCTAAAGAAAGATGATATTAAAACTAGTCTAATAATTACACGTTTAAATACATGCTCATTGTGATAGAATATTTCGTGGTTATCAAAGTGCTATAATACTAGGGAGTTTCATAATGAGGCCTCTTCGGATGGCGTATCGACGAGTTGTTGGATTTACGATTTAAAGTGTCCTAACTCCTCGTACGTCATGTCATGACCTCTTTAATTATGATAGCCCGAACGATAGTACGATGTAACAACTATAAGATTATATTCAATGTTATTAATTAAAGTACTCGGTACTTATACGACCTTAATTTAAATAGGTTGCATCTAAACGTTTTGCGTGACGTTTTATCTGTGTTATTTGGACTATCAGTACTCAAGGTGAGTTCATAGCCCCACTTTTTACAGTTTTACTGATTTACTATTATTTGGGGTGAAAACATGCTTTGTTTTATAAATTGGACGCAAGTGTTTAAAGTATATTGATTATGTGTTTGCCTAAGTAGCGATAACCCTCCTGAGCCCATTATCATGAACTGTCAATTGCATAGATGTAGTTGTTAATTGCATTATGTGAGCGCGAATGTTATAAATAGATCTATTGGGATTAACCTCCCCGTTTGGGTGATTAGCTATCACCGGGAACGAACGTTGACCATGTCGGACTTGGATGTTGCGGGTTACAACATCTGTACGGGCAAAATAACTGCTAAAATAGCAAATATAGGTTGAGCTTCAGTGTCATGAGCTTAGTGCAACAGTAATCTGGTTTTGTGATTGTTGGCATATGTTGTAACATCACGGGAAAGTCTTGCGGTCCTGCATAATTTAAATACATAAACCTATGAATTCACCAACATTTTTGTTGACGTTTTAAGCAATGTTTTCAGGAGGTCAATAGGCACGAGGTGCCAAGGATGCATTGGATTACATTTTGGATTGCACACTTAAAGATTTATGTGCATCATATTTTGGGAAATGTATTGTTGTCTTTTGTAATATTAAACAAGGAACAAGTAAAGCTTTATGCTTTTGTATTATGTCTTATAATTAAATCCAATGTATCAATTTAAACAACTTTTTGTGTCGTTCTTATATATATCTTGTGCTGTTGATCTTGAAGTAACACGCCCCGGATCCTTATTCCGCTGCGACCCATTTTGGGGGTGTTACACATTATGCGCTTGCGTAGAGAGTTATTGTGTTCTGCTTGATTGAGATTGTGCGGTTGCTTTGATTGCTGATTGAGGGGAGTTCTCGTAGCCCCACTTTTTACTGGTTTTTTTGTTGGCGAAAAATGATACTCAAATGTGTTTTGAAATGTTTTGAATTGATCTGTACGAAATGTGGTTTTGTTTTTGGGACAAGTTATGTGCTTATGACTGCTATGTGAATATTATGTGATGCATGATTGTTTGGATCGGATGGGTACGCCTACCTAGTATTTATGATATTATTGAATCGGATGGATACGCCTACCCAATATTTGTGATATTATTAGATCGGATGGGTACGTCTACCCAGTATATATGTGATTATTAGAGTGGATGGGTACGCCTACCTAGGTTTGTGTGTGGTCATGCCCTAATTTTAGTACTCTAGCTGGTATGCCCTTTAGGTGCGTAAGTGACATATGGTTATTGATTAGCGGTGATGCTAAGGTTGTTTGCATATATTTACTGTCATATAGCACTATTGTCCATTGTTGAAATATTGGCACAGCTTTTGGGTTTAAGGTCAAACCTACGAGCTCACCAACATTATTGTTGACGTTTTCGAGTATCATTTTTAGGTGTGTCAAATCAAAGGTATGTGATTGGTATTAGAAGAAGAAAGATGTAACCCAAAAGGACTGAGTAGAGATGGATGCGGAATCGAATTATGTTAGGATTTTAACTTGTAAAGTTCTGTAAAACTTCAGTTTTATAAATGTAAACTATAAAGTGTATGATCTTGTATCTTGTGCGATGAATGGTATCGTCTATTCCCGTGTTTCCGCCATTAACGGGGTGTGACAGATTGGTATCAAAGCCAAGGTTATAGAGAATTCCGGTTTTTATAAAATAAAAAGCGCAACTATAACCAAAAAGTGAAGTCTATTTTAGTAAAACCTCGAACATGGCGAAAGTTGAATAACCCAAGCAGTTTATGGTATTATTCCTAAGCTACGCATAGCCTGATCAACTATGCTTAATTCAGGAAGGACTATGAAATGATAAGGTTAGTTTTCTAAAGCTATGTTAAGGGGAGGGAAGGGATGTGTGAGTAGTGTGACCACCTGAAAATGATAAGACGTAAAGTGATAAGAACACTTGCGAGTGTTGAGATTGAGATTATGTTGATTTTAGGATTGCCTTGCTGCCTTAGTAGTAGTAGTGTGTGATGCATAGAGAGTGTAAGTAAACATCGTCGCGGGTAGCGATGATTGATTGTTTGGTGTTGGCCATGCTTGCCTTAGTGTAGTGCGTGTTGCCTTGGGAAATTTTGTGGATAGTCGCTGGTAGCGACGTGATTTAAGAATAAATGATTGGTTGATAAGTTTATTTTATGTGTGACTATTATACCTTGTTCGGTATCAACCGGTCGTGATTATACGATGTTCATATTTTTTCTTTATATAATATATATAAGGATATATATGTATAAATATATATATATGTATAAATATAAGTATATATAAATATATATTTAATATATATATAGATATATATATATAATATATATATAAATATAATATAATAATATATATATATATTATATATAAAATGGTTACGGACGTCTAATTTCAAACATTATGGTGGTTTGTATATGTAAGCAATAATGATGCTGATAATTTGGATAAAAATATTATATACTTATACCCTTTTACCGTGTTATCACAGGATGTCTACCCAAGTGTTTATTAACCCAGAGAGTTCCACCCAGGCTGACGGAGCTCAGAGCTCCCGAGTTCCCGTGCCACTTCCTGAGGATCCCTATGAGGCTATTAGGCAGGCTTATTTGGATGAGCCTTTCGAGGACCCCACTGATACTAAGACACCTGAGTCACCCCTCGCTATAGCACCACCTGTTTTGGTTCCCATTCTCCGCAGGACTGCACGTATGGTTGTGCGTATTCCACATGCGATGTCATCGGGCCTCTCTGCCAGTATGGCAAAGGTGGCAGCTATGTCTGAGTTCGTGTTCCGTAAGAGGTTTCGGTCCTCTTGCAAGAGTTCACCATCTGTGTTACCACTAGACCTTCCTTCACAAAAGCGTTATCAAGGTATGTCTGAGTTAGTAGAGGATAGTGAGGAGGATGATGATGAGGAGGATGAGGAGATAAAGGAGAGTATGGATTATGACAGTGTAAGTGAGACGCAGAGAACAAGGGACCTACTGCAGAGGATGAGGATCCTGCTGTGGAGGACGGGTCCTTACGGTACTGCGGCGGTCGAGGGCCCCGGTATGGATGATGAGGATTATGATTTAGATGATGAGACTCATGGTAGGGATGATGAGGGTCGCGGTATAGACGACGAGGGACATAGTGTAGAGAGTGATAGACTTGGTTTAGAGGAGGAGGAGGCTGTACCTGGGGGTCAGCGGCAGGCAGCTCCGGTTGTGGGGACGACTGTGAGTGCGCCTTTAGGACTTGGGTATGGAGCGTTGAGACGCCGAGAGTTGGCATTAGAGGAGGGTGATGTATACAGTACGTTTGAGGTCGGACAGGGTTCCGGATCGGCACCAGAGTCTGAGAGACCTGAGAGGGTGTCAGCATTTAGACAGCCCACACTTACCACATGGACAGACCCGGAGGACGGTATGATTTATATTGATATTCCTGATTACCCACCACCAGCACCACCTGTACAGACACCACCTTCACCCGAGTGGACATCTGGTTCACTTCCCATTTCTCCATCACATTCTGATGTTCCATCACCCATTTCATCACCTATGATACCTTTGACTGTACCATCTCCTGTAGCTACACCCGCTACAGTTGAGACTGAGGGATTCCTGACTGAGCTGGGAGCTCAAGTCGAGATGCAAGGGGGATTGATACACGATCACGCAGTATGATTGGAGGAGTTATCGCCTGCTCTGTTTGAGAGGTACGATAGGGACATAGGAGAGTTATTCACTAGGTCGGGAGCGGTTAGGGAGGAGATTTTCTCCCAGAGGTACCGGTTTAGGAGTTTGGAGTACGAGCAGGAGAGGGTCGCAGTGACATTCGGAGCGATATGGAGGCCAGTGTTAGCCCTTGAGGCTTGGGCAGGTCAGACGGATGCCCAGAGAGCAGCTCTGTGGCATGCCATCAGTGATGTGCAGGGAGAGAACCAGGATTTACGGTTACAGCTTGCTGAGGAGAGACGTGCACGATTAGAGTTGGCTGAGGTTGTTGACGGTATGAGGAGAGGGCAGGAGCCCAGAGGAGGTGTGTAGGGTATATGAGGTTTGGGTTAGTAGTTTCTGTATATATATATCACTAAACCGGGTAGCATCGGTTAGTGACGGTTATGATTTAGAAAGTTTCTTTTTGTATTGGTGGTTATGACGGATCATTCTAGTTATTAGGTGATTTGTATTTAAACCGTTTCGTATTAGTGAAGAAAATTTTGTTCGGTTTTTATGGATAGCAGTATTTTGTATTGTTTTGTGTTAGTTGAGATCACAGTTTTGCCCGTGTGTGAGTGCATTGCGATTGGTTGCTCGTGATAGGGCAGATACTCACTTCCTTATTAGGTTGTGGCGTGCGATGTATTTAGTGTATTCTATAAGCTCGAAATGTATTCGGGCTGACCGATTATACTATCTCGTTAGGAGATAGTGTAGAAAGGTAATAGATCGTGAATGGTCCCGGGGGAGTATTGGAAAGAGTGGTGATGATCAGTTTAGAAACCTTGTCATATTTTGAATATGTAAGATTTTGAGAGGTATCTTGACCTACCTAAGTAAAGTGAGATGTAAGACACCCGTTGAGTAGAATTGATTTGGAAAATTTTAAAGCGTGAAATGATGTGGTTTAGATTTTTGAACGTCCTTCCTAGAAGGATAGAGCTAGGATGGTTTGACCAAGTAAGGTTTACTTAGGGGTTTTGAGTGAGTAAGTGTTGGTAAGGTAGAGTATGAGTCGCATTGTGCAGGACATATACCCCGTAGGGTTTGTCCCGTTGGTTGAATAACCAGAAAGATTTGGCAATGCCAATTCTGATAGATTTGTCATCACGTCGAGGATGAGATCGTATCTTGACACCCGACTGAGACAGTGAGACCTAGAATTGAGGAATTATGAAGCTAAGATGTAGCATGAGAAGTTATTGTGATTTTGTGATCGGATATGGAATGATTGTGAGAAAGTGTAGAATTCGGACTGTGGAAAGACTTAGTCTTTAGAGGGATTGAAAGAAACCTCGCTTGATAAGACCAAATTTTAGTGATTGACGTGATCCTTTGAGGAATGGAACTTCCCGTTGTGTTGTGAGTTGATAATTTGAGTTGAATTTTGGGGCAAAATTCCTTTAAGGGGGTGAGACTGTGATAACCGGTAATATTTCTAGGGTTAGGTATTATAAAATATTATAGTTTTGTATTTTGAAGTCTTTTAATCTTGACAGTTTTCCTGATGAAAGCTGAAAAGTTGACTTCTATTGACTATTTTGCGTAAAAGCAGTTTTGGTTTAACCAGGAATTTGATGGAGTATTGAGTTCGTAAATTAATCATTTATGATTCTTTTTCCTATCATAGAGTGGTTTAGAGGTTTTCAGTGCTTTCCGGGATGTTTTCTCGCGTTTAGCGAAAACAAATCATCACGCAACGCGTACCGGCACGACAGTTTAATTAAGTGTGGAGATTTATGAGGTTGGGGATGTGTTAATGGGTTTATTTATTTAATAAATTCATAATTTTGAAGTAAAGATGAGTTAAATTGTAAATCGTGAATGTGATATTTGAATGTTAGCAAAAAAATGGTTGTTTCCGTGAAATTCGGTAAAAGACTTTAGCAGTCGTAAAATGGTGAAATTTTGAGTGAAAATAAGTTTTCAAGCCATATTTGGTGATTTGAAGTGTTTATAAATGGATGAGCAAGGTTCGGTTGAGTTTTGTCAAAAAAATCATGTTTTCGGTCTAGAGTCGGCCGATAATGGCTCGAAATGGATTTTTATAGTAATTTTAAGAGATAAGTTTCATGTGAATAACCCAGGTTTATGGAAAAATGATTTTTAACGCAATGGAAATGATAACTAAGTTTGGTTGATGATTTAAATAAAGGAGAATTTAGCTTTAAGTGATCCCGATACGAAAAGGAAAGCCAAGACCCTCATTGGATCCCATTTTGGACGCCTAGGGGAAAAGGGGACAAGATGGCTAAAAATTTTGCATGATGTCTCACGTAGTACCATAATATACATCCACCACCTTATCCCATTTCACATACATGCATCATTTTTGAAATCAAAAAATAAACGCTCTCTCCCTTTTTGCTCTCTATATCCGGCCGAACCCCAAGGAAGGAGAAAGACATAAGTTTTGAAGATTTTGCCAAGAACACGGGTTAAGATTTTATTTTGGGTTCATAACTAATAGTTTCGGGTTGAAGAAACAAGGTTTTTAGTCTTATTCGCGCGTCTCGATCAAACCAAGCTTATCAAACAAGTGAGTTTTTATAAAACTTTGAATTTAAGTTGTACTTTTGTGATTATGGTGATGTCTAGACGCTAGTTGTACAAGTTGATCGCCAAAAAGATCAAAACTTGAAATCAAAAGTATAAAAAGGGGTGTTTATACGTCGGCCTAAGAAGAAAAGGAAGAAAAGGTTTTTGAATTTAAATAAAGTGGTTGTTGTGGTAATTTTTTGTTTTATAAAAATGTTTATAAGAGCTTATTTAGGAGTTTTGCTTATTTAATAAGCTATGATATGGCTTATTGGGCTTATATGATTTTTATATATGAGATTGTCTTGTTGGACCGGCCCAACAAGGGTGCGTTGGTTTGCTCGCGGCCCAACAAGGGTGCGTTGGTTTGTTTTGAGCCCGACAAGGATGCGTTTGGGTTGGTTTCGACCCAACTTGGGTGCGTTTGGCTAGTTCGGCCCATTCAGGGTTCGTTTAGTTTCGGTTTGAGGGCCACAAAGGGCTCGGCCCATTTGGTTTTGGCTTATTTGGTTTTAGCTTATTCGGCTTTGGCTTATTTGGTTTTAGCTTATTCGGCTTTGGCTTATTTGGTTTTAGTATCTTTCGAGCTCATAGCTCATTTTGGTTTTGACATATTCGAGTCACGGCTTAATGGGCCACGACCATGTGTAATTTCGAATTTATATTGGTTCGACTTAATGGGCTTAAGACCCATTGGGTTAGTTTATAAATAAACTTATGTAAAAATGAAATATGGAATAAGTTTCGCTATCGGACTAAGCATTTTGGACCATGATGGACCATGTGACTTAATAATAAATAAAAGAGTTTGTGGACTTTTATAAATGAACTAAAAAAAGTTGTGTTGGATTAAGAGGGAATTTTCTTTGGACTTGTCAACTTTAAAGGGGTTATTTTGCCACGGTTAGATAAATCATGTAGAAAGTAATGATATTGTGTTGACTGAAAGCGTTGAAATTGTGAAAAAAATGTTTTGGATTAAGGTTTAATACCTTGGAAAAAGTCATGAAGACGTACGGGTCATGCCAAATTTTCGAAAGAATTATATACTTAAAGTTTTGCTAAAAAGAGGTAAAAATTTTAATGTTTTAACAATAAATGGTTATTTAACTTGAAAATTTAATACAATACGAAAGATGTAATTCCTTGAAACTCTTCTTAAATATTTACTGTTTATAATCGTTGTGTCGATTTTAATTGAGGAAATGGAAGGGTGAATCTTAAGGAAGATTAAGTGTTGAGGTAAAAGCTTTTGGACATATTTAATGTCGAAACATTCTACCCTGTTAGCCCAATAATAAGACGAAAATTATAATAAAATATTATTATTTTATTTAAATTATCAAGTAATCATGTATATATATATATTTAAATATATATCGTATCGTCTACGGGATTGTGGTTTATTTATTTTTGGCTTGTGAGCTCTTGCTCATTTCTTTTTGTCGGTTTTTCGCGAGGTATTTTGATATGTTGTATTGTTAAACAGTTTGAGGTGTTTGAGCTGTATTGTGTTGATGTCGCACTTTGCCCAAGTGTTTTTAAGTCTTTTTTGCGTAATTACCACACAACCATAAAATGAGATAAATGATAATGAGATAAAGTCTTGGTAACAAGACGACGGTTTTTGTAATGAGATTAACGGTATGAGATATCGGGTTTGGAATAATA
>BQNB010206776.1:0-10525 GCA_026074375.1 Tanacetum coccineum | reverse complement strand
GGACTGTTGCAATCTGATGTTCATTCAAAGTCTGATAAAAGTCCTGTCACCGTTGCTGATTATGGTATTATTATTATTATTATTATTATGCTCTTCTTTCTTATCTCCTTCCATTTCATTTCCGTCATTCTGTCCCAAAACTTCTCATTTTGGGTCACGTTTTATTTTCTTTCTCAATTGTAACTTCATTTTGCTTCCTTCATATTGTCGTTATTTAGGTATTCTAGATATTTGACTTACCTCTTTCCCTTTCACAATCATATCATTATAGCTTTCACATTCGCTACACTTAATTAGAGTTACTAAGAAAGACACAAGTTATGCCTTGAGGCTTGCGTGAGTAGCACTTGGAGAACAGAATGCAAATTGAGAGCATTGCTGATTTGCTGCCCAGTTTTTTAGTAGTCATGTAACTATGCAAGTATGAATATGTGCACACTATTATGGTGTCTGTTCGGGGAACTTGTTTTTAGCAGATTAGTATCACCTAATAGTTCTAGGAAGAAGATCAGAAGGTTTATATAAAACTAAATCAGGCCATATATAAGTAAACAAGTGGAAGGAAATTACTAGGTTTACATGAAATGACTTTTTCCATCCACCTTGATACATATGCAGGATCACAAGTTCTTGTGAGCTTTGTTCTTCAAAAAGAACTTCCTTCTCACACATTCTCACTAGTGGCTGAGGAGGTAATCTTCAACCTTATCTGTTTTCCATCTACGTTTTTTTCTTTATTATTCATTTTTGGCGGAATCAAAATAGTTATTGGTCATTTCTAGGACTCGGGAGATCTTCGTAAAGAAGATTCTCAAGAAACTCTTCAACGTATTACCAAACTTGTGAATGATACAATTGCTAGTGATGGAACTTACAACGTGTCTCCTTTAACTGAAGCAGAGGTGCTAACTATCATTGATTGTGGTACATCTGAAGGAGGATCTAAGGGACAGCATTGGGTTTTGGATCCAATAGATGGTACTAAAGGGTAAGCGTACATATGTTATGTCGTTTCTTTGGTGTAGTTATTGTTATTTGAGCCTTCTACAGCTCAATGCTTACATGTGCTGTAGAGGTAAGGTGTATTATGTCAGGCGGGTTGGGTAGAATTAAACGGGTAGGGCTGGTTGAGCTATTTCTTTTTAATTTCGTCTTGGAGAATGTTGTAATCAGGGTTACAAAAACAGCATTATTACAATAAAAAAAAATTAATTTTGAATAAAAAAGGTTAAAAGGTTGAACGCATTAAAATAAAATTGAGTGACTTCCACCCTGTTTGGCCAGTTTTATTTGGATTTTATAATAAACTCAAATTGAAAATGGCTCTAAATTGCCACCTCTAGTCTTATACATGGCATCTGATAAAACCTTTGCTTCGTTTGCTACGTAATACATGTATGTGAAGTATTACTCTAAGTGCTTGTATGATTGATCAAAGTTATATGATTTGGATCTCAACTATAGTAATCAGTGATTGGATTTCTGAACCTAGCACCTGGTTGTTCTTGTATGTTGTGAAGGTACACAAAAATTGCTATACAAAATAAAAATGAATAATTATGGAAACGCAGATGAAAAAACCACTACTTATGCACTTTTTGTCCATAATCAACCATTTGTGCAAAATTAGTGTTCCTTCCCATGAAACACCCCCAAAATGAACCCAAAAACTGATGACCGTGAAAGTTTTAAAAGCATATCGGCACAATGTGACATTTATGCTAAAAGAGTACTTCCGGTTTTTACATAATATAATATTAGTTTTTAATTTTTACTTGAAAATCTTTCTATCTATAACAGTTCACGTAAAATTTTAACATGTATGTCAATTACTTTTAGAGATATTTGAAAATATGCAACTTTTGAGACTGGAAAAGAGAGAATTTTTGACATTCATTTTCTTTCGATGGTGCAGGATTTGTTTTACGTGAGAAATTTTTGAGTTGTTGGTTATTTTTTAACTCCTAATTACACCGGTCTTTATTGCTGTTCAAAAGGGTATAATAGGCATTTGAGTAATACCCAAGTATGTTTCTTACAGTAGGTGCCTTCTCAAACCCTATAACTTTCCCGGAACAAAGTGTGTGCTGTAAAACCTCCCGTCCTACAAAGTTGCAAGGTTTAACATGGCACGTGGTTTAACAGAAGTGTTCTGACTGAACTACCTTTTTCAGTAGGCAAAAATTAGCATAAGCCGATATATCAAAATGCACAAGTAACTAAAGCTAGCTTAAAATTTCCATAACGGGGAAACCTTGGAACAAATTTATCTAGGTTTATGATGGAGATAATTTATGTGCAACCAAATTTTTTTACAATTTTTTACTTGTGAAGTGTGTGATTCGTGTTTGATTTGCATATTATTTCTTGGTAGAACTCAGAGTTCATGCATTCCCAAACTCGTGAAGAATGATTTTTATATAAGTTTTTTGATATAGATAAATTGTAACTTTTTGTGGATGCAGTTTCCTAAGGGGTGACCAATATGCAATAGCATTAGGTCTGCTTGATGAAGGGAAAGTTGTGCTAGGCGTGCTTGCATGTCCAAATCTCCCACTAGAATCCATTAGTAACCCATCTCAGAACACTAAGGCAGGATGTTTATTCTCTGCACAGTTGTCTTGTGGAACATACATGGAATCTCTGGATGGTTCACCACCTGTGAAGGTACAATAACACAACACGATAGAAAAGGGTTTTGGACATAGTGACGAAGACCCAAGAAAGAATAATTATATCAATTTTTAGCCATTCGGTATTGGGAGGTGTCTTCATGCTCGAGGATGTATCGTCCTTATCCTTGCCCGAGATATGATCCAAAAGGGAGTGACCCCAACAAAGATTTTGGACAAAATAGACCCAAGAAGAATAGTTCATCTCTTCGATGTCCAACATAATAGGAATGAGGTTATTTAAATTGGTGATAGTCAATAGTTTGTCGGAAAGGAGGATGAGTGGTTGTAGGGGAGGATCAATGACGGTCATGTTTGTGATTGAGTGGGTGTCGAGGTGATTGGGGAGGATATGTTTTAGGGTTTGTTTACGTAAAGCAGTAGCACCACAAGGATGAACAAGATAAAAATAATAAAAGTCGACTAGTTATATGCAGAAACCAACGATCGACTTTGCCAACACAATAATGGGTCGACTGGTTATATAACAGAACCAACGATCGACACCTTACGACAAAAACAACAGTGGAAAAATTAAACGTGAATTAGGGTTTCTCGTGATACCATGTAAGATATTAGAGATAATATTGTTTGATGATCATTACATATAAAGAGACAAGATACTTATAGGGACTATACATTATCTATTTTGGGTAAATTGCTAATCACCCTCCAATCACTTGCTAATTGTCATATGCTTAAAGTATCTGCACATGTGTGGCACGTGTTCAAAGTCAACACTCAGTCAAACTTCCCAACAAAATTTCCCGCCCAATTCTTAAGTGATTTGCCCGCGCATTTTGTCTATAAATAAATCATTCCTAGCTCAATTGTAATAAGTCTTGATTTGTGATTTTCACACTTTTCTCTCTGTATTTTCACACACAACTCATCATTCGTATAACAAATCAATTTGATCTTCAATTTCGTGTTTCCTCTTCTCACTTGGAATACCTAATTGAGTTCATTTACCTTTCATTTCTGTTATAAACATTTGAGACCATTGCAAGTGGTATCAGAGCTCTATCCTGGCAAACAGAGCTCCATCCGCCATTGATTCTGTTACTATTCTGTTGTAACTGCCTAACTGAATCTGTTGTAACAGTTTAACTGATTCTGTTACGATTCCGATCAATTAAACTGTTTCCGATCACCGATTAACCAATTCTACACTCTTACACACTCAACAATGGTGAATACAAGATCAAACGATGGCGGAAATGGTAATCCTCCTACTGGATTACTCCAAAATGATCTCAATGGCACACTCACTGCTATTCAGAGATCAATTGAGCAAATTAGTAGTGATGTCAGCGGATTGTTGATGTTTCAACAGTTTGCAACTGGTGAACTCAACAAACTTACAAATGGGGAAGGTACAAGTACTAGAGGAGGATCAGGTTCACAATATGGAAGGCTTACAAAGTTTGAGTTTCCAAAGTTTTCCGGTGAAGATGTACAAGGATGGCTGTATAGAGTGAATCAATTCTTCTTACTTGACTCTGTTGCTGCTAATCAAAAGGTCAGATTAGTTTCTATGCATATGTTTGACAAAGCACTCAATTGGCATAAACAGTTTATTAGAAAGTATGGGGAGGAGGTGGACTGGAATGTGTATGAAAGGGAGGTTCAGAAGCGTTTTGATCCAGTGTTTGAGGATCCAATGGTTGATTTGAAAAACTTGAAGCAAGTTACAACTGTCCAATTTTATCAGGAACAGTTTGAGGCTTTATTGAATAAGGTGGATTTAAGTGAGGCTTATGCAGCAAGTTTGTTTATAGGAGGGTTGAAAGCTGAGATTAGCATGTCAGTTAGGATCATAGTCACAGGGATCGCCAAACCTTTGGCGATTTTCGATCTGGATCGCGCGTTCCCAATCGCGGTTCGGTAGCGATCTGGATCGCCGTGGACCGCGAACCGAATCGTTCCCATCGTCGTTCCCATTAATCGTGTTCACCATCACAACCGAATCGTCGATCCAAAAAATTATCTACATCGACGATACAAAATTAACAAATCTGTTGATTTATGGAGTCCTCGTATAAATAGTTTATTAGAAAGTATGGGGAGGAGGTGGACTGGAATGTGTATGAAAGGGAGGTTCAGAAGCGTTTTGATCCAGTGTTTGAGGATCCAATGGTTGATTTGAAAAACTTGAAGCAAGTTACAACTGTCCAATTTTATCAGGAACAGTTTGAGGCTTTATTGAATAAGGTGGATTTAAGTGAGGCTTATGCAGTAAGTTTGTTTATAGGAGGGTTGAAAGCTGAGATTAGCATGTCAGTTAGGATGTTTAAGCCAAACACCCTGACAGATGTGTATTGTTTGGCAAAAATGCAAGAATCTACACTAAAAGTTCTTCAAAATAGGCAAAACTCCATTTTACCAACTCCTAAAGCTTCTTACACTAGTAGTTATGCTAATAGGAGTATGACCTATCCACCTAAAGCCACAACCACTACTTTAGCCTTACCAGCACCACAAACCAGTGGTACCAACTCTGCTTATGTGCAACCTAGAAAACAGTTGACACAAAAGGAAATAGCAGACAAGAGGGCCAAGAACCTTTGTTTCTATTGTGATGAAAAGTTTGTGCCTGGACACAAATGCAGTGGTCAGTTATTTTCCTTGGAAATTTGTGCTGATGTGAGTAATTCAGAAGTTTGTGAATTAGAGGAGCTTTTGGAAGAACCAGTAATGCATAATTTTCAGGAAACTATGGTTGACACACCAGTGATTTCATTGCATGCCTTGACTGGGGAAAGTACTTACAAAACCATGAGAGTGAAGGCTTATGTGGGCAAGCATACAGTTCATTCCCTCATTGACTCTGGTAGCACACACACTTTCTTGGACCTTAGAGTTGCTAAGAAGTTGGGTTGCAAGCTTAAAGCAACTTGTCCCATGGATGTGTCTGTGGCTAATGGACAAATCATGAATAGTTCCTATGAATGTAAAGGGTTTAAATGGACTCTTCAAGGTGTGGAATTTACTTCAGATGTTCTTATTCTGCCCTTGGGAGGTTGTGAAATGGTTTTGGGAGTGCAGTGGTTGTCTATATTGGGAGACATAAGGTGGAATTTTAGAAACTTGGTTATGGACTTTGTGTATAATAACAAAAGGATGGTGTTGAGAGGTACACACAAGGCTACTCTACAATGGATGAGTGGGAAAAGACACACTAAGGCAGCTAAAAGTTCATACGCAGACCAGGGTCAGTTGCTCTGTGTCTATCCAAACACTTTGTTTAGCTTGGAACACACACCCCTCACTCAGTCTTTTCCACAAATTACTGAGTTATTGGAGTCCTATCAAGAAGTCTTTGCTACCCCTACCTCACTTCCACCAAAAAGGAAACAAGACCATAGAATTCCCTTACTTCCAAACACTCCACCAATCAATATTCGCCCATACAAATACCCTCCAAGTCAGAAAGATGTTGTGGAAGCAATGGTGAAAGAGCTCATGGAATCTGGTGTTATAAGAGATAGTCAAAGTCCTTATTCATCACCCATTGTTCTCGTCAAAAAGAAAGATGGCACATGGAGGATGTGTGTTGACTACAGACAATTGAACAAATATACTGTGAAGGACAAATTTCCTATACCAGTGGTGGAAGAGCTATTGGATGAATTACATGGTGCTCAATTTTTTTCTAAGCTTGATCTAAGATCAGGGTACCATCAAATAAGGATGCATGAAGATGACATTGGAAAAACAGCTTTTAGGACACATGAAGGACATTATGAATTCCTTGTCATGCCCTTTGGCTTAACAAATGCACCATCAACCTTTCAATCCCTCATGAATACTGTTTTCAAACCCTTCTTGAGGCACTTTGCATTGGTTTTTTTTATGATATACTAGTGTATAGTGCTACTCTGAAGGAACACGTGCAACATCTCCAATTAGTTTTGCAAGTTATGAAACAAAATTCCTTGTATGCAAAGATGAGCAAATGTACCTTTGCTACTACTCAAGTGGAATATCTGGGTCATATCATTTCTGGGGAAGGAGTTTCTACAGATCCATCTAAGATAACTGCTATGAAGAAATGGCCCACACCAGTCAATGTGAAGCAGTTGAGGGGCTTCCTTGGTTTAACTGGATACTACAGAAGATTCATAAAAAATTATGCCATCATCAGCAAACCCTTGACTACTTTGCTGAAGAAACACTCTTTCACTTGGAATCCTGATGCTCAAGTAGCTTTTGAATCATTGAAAACAGCCATGAGTCAAGCTCCAGTTTTGGCCTTGCCTGATTTTAATATGCCATTCACAGTGGAGACTGATGCTTCAGGCCTTGGAATTGGAGCAGTCCTACAACAAGGGGGACATCCTATAGCATACCTCAGCAAATCCCTCTCTCCCAAACACCAGGCTTTATCCACCTATGAGAAGGAATTCTATGCAGTTTTGATGGCCTTGGAGAAGTGGAGAGGATACCTTTTGGATAGGCATTTTAAGATCAAAACAGATCATTTTAGCCTCAAATATCTCCTAGATCAGAGGTTAACTACTCCTTTCCAAGCTAAATGGCTTCCAAAACTGATGGGGTATGATTATGAGATATCCTACAAAAAAGGAAGTGAGAACACTGCAGCTGATGCACTTTCAAGGATCTCTAATGGTTCTGAGTTATGTTCCCTCATCCTTAGCTCAGTTACAAGTGATTTGTTACAACAGATTAAAAACAGTTGGGAAGGAGATGTGGATCTTCAGTTGTTAATCACACAGATGACAGATCACACTTACACTGGCACCAAGTATACATGGACAAATGGAGAGTTAAGGAGGAAAGGTAAATTGGTGGTTGGTAATGATGAACAACTAAGAAAGGCATTGGTCACATACTTCCACTCTGATCCAATTGGGGGCCATTCAGGAGTGCAAGTTACAGTTAAAAAGATGGGCACTATTTTGTATTGGAGAGGAATGAAGAAGTATACAAAGAAATTTGTGGCTGAATGTGATGTTTGCCAGAGAAACAAGTCAGATTTGGCAGCCTCTCCAGGTTACCTTCAGCCTTTGCCCATTCCTACTAAAGTCTGGCATGACATTTCAATGGATTTTATTGAAGCTTTGCCTCCCTCTCAAGGAAAGACAGTTTTGTTTGTGGTGGTTGATAGATTGAGCAAATATGCTCATTTCATTCCTATGAGTCACCCCTTCACTGCTAAGCAAGTGGCTCAAGCCTTTATGGATAATGTCTATAAACTACATGGTATGCCAAACACTATTGTTAGTGACAGAGACAAAATCTTCATCAGTCATTTTTGGCAGTCCTTGTTTAAGGTCATGAGGGTACAATTGAACTTATCCACTGCTTATCATCCCCAAACAGATGGTCAGACAGAAGTAGTGAACAAGTGTGTGGAATGTTTCATGAGGTGTATGACGGGTGAGAAGCCTAAGGAGTGGGTTCAGTGGGTTTCTTTAGCTGAGTATTGGTACAATACCAATTATCACAGCTCTGCTCATACAACTCCTTTTGAGATAGTTTATGGCCAGCCTCCTAATCTACATTTACCTTACATAGCTGGTACAAGTGCCATTGAAGAGGTGGACAGGACTATGCAAGCTAGGGAACAAGCTATTGCTATGTTGCAGTTTCACCTCAAAAGATCTCAGGATAGGATTAAAAGCATGGCTGATAAGAAAAGGAGTGACAGAAGCTTTGAGGTAGGAATGAAGGTGTACTTAAAGCTCCAACCTTATAGACAGATAACAGCAAGACAAGGGATACATCACAAGTTTGCAGCCAAGTTTTATGGTCATTTCCTCATAATTGCCAAAGTTGGGAAGGTGGCTTACAAATTGGAGTCACCCCTTCACTGCTAAGCAAGTGGCTCAAGCCTTTATGGATAATGTCTATAAACTACATGGTATGCTAAACACTATTGTTAGTGACAGACAAAATCTTCATCAGTCATTTTTGGCAGTCCTTGTTTAAGGTCATGAGGGTACAATTGAACTTATCCACTGCCTATCATCCCCAAACAGATGGTCAGACAGAAGTAGTGAACAAGTGTGGAATGTTTCATGAGGTGTATGACGGGTGAGAAGCCTAAGGAGTGGGTTCAGTGGGTTTCTTTAGCTGAGTATTGGTACAATACCAATTATCACAGCTCTGCTCATACAACTCCTTTTGAGATAGTTTATGGCCAGCCTCCTAATCTACATGTACCTTACATAGGTGGTACAAGTGCCATTGAAGAGGTGGACAGGACTATGCAAGCTAGGGAACAAGCTATTGCTATGTTGCAGTTTCACCTCAAAAGATCTCAGGATAGGATTAAAAGCATGGCTGATAAGAAAAGGAGTGACAGAAGCTTTGAGGTAGGAATGAAGGTGTACTTAAAGCTCCAACCTTATAGACAGATAACAGCAAGACAAGGGATACATCACAAGTTTGCAGCCAAGTTTTATGGTCATTTCCTCATAATTGCCAAAGTTGGGAAGGTGGCTTACAAATTGGAGTCACCCCTTCACTGCTAAGCAAGTGGCTCAAGCCTTTATGGATAATGTCTATAAACTACATGGTATGCTAAACACTATTGTTAGTGACAGACAAAATCTTCATCAGTCATTTTTGGCAGTCCTTGTTTAAGGTCATGAGGGTACAATTGAAACTATCACTGCTAATATATTCATCCCAAACAGATGGTCGAGGACAGATGTATGTGAACAAGTGTGCGATGTTTGTTTCATGAGGTGTATGACAGGTAAGAAGCCTAGGGAGTGGGTTTAGTGGGTCTCTTTAGCTGAGTATTGGTACAATACCAATTATCATAGCTCTGCTCATACAACTCCTTTTGAGATAGTTTATGGCCAGCCTCCTAATCTACATTTACCTTACATAGCTGGTACAAGTGTCATTGAAGAGGTGGACAGGACTATGCAAGCTAGGGAACAAGCTATTGCTATGTTGCAGTTTCACCTCAAAAGATCTCAGGATAGGATTAAAAGCATGGCTGATAAGAAAAGGAGTGACATAAGCTTTGAGGTAGGAATGAAGGTGTACTTAAAGCTCCAACCTTATAGATAAATAACAGCAAGACAAGGGATACAACACAAGTTTGCAGCCAAGTTTTATGGTCCTTTCCTCATAATTGCCAAAGTTGGGAAGGTGGCTTACAAATTGGATTTGCCAGCAGATATCCAAATCCATCCTGTTTTTCATGTCTCACAGCTGAAATTGTGTAAGGGAACCAATCACCAAGTTGGAGTTTTACCTCATTGTGGTCCAGATGGAGTCCTCAGTATGGAACCAGAGGTAATTATTGGGAGGAGATTAGGAAAGTTGAACAACAAGGTTGTTCTCTATATCTTGGTAAAGTGGATTAATCAAACTGAAGAGGATGCCACTTGGGAATTGTACACTGATCTCATCAAAAGATTTCCACAGATGGAGCTACATCCTTGAGGACAAGGATGTTAAGGGGGAAGGATTGTCATATGCTCGAAGTATCTGCACATGTGTGGCACGTGCTCAAAGTCAACACTCAGTCAAACTTCCCAACAGAATTTCCCGCCCAATTCTTAACTGATTTGCCCGTGCATTTTGTCTATAAATAATCATTCCTAGCTCAATTGTAATAGGTCTTGATTTTGTGATTTTCACACTTTTCTCTCTTTATTTTCACACACAATTCATCATTCGTATAACAAATCCATTTGATCTTCAATTTCGTGTTTCCTCTTCTCACTTGGAATACCTAATTGAGTTCATTTACCTTTCATTTCTGTTATAAACATTTGAGACCATTGCAAGTGGTATCAGAGCTCTATCCTGGCAAATAGAGCTCAATCCGCCATTGATTCTGTTACTATTCTGTTGTAACTGCCTAA
>BQNB010206775.1:0-10525 GCA_026074375.1 Tanacetum coccineum | reverse complement strand
TATACCTTGATCCTTGCTCAAAGCAGGATTGTGTCCAACCTAAATAAGCTTTAAAACCTACCCAAGCTTATAAATAAGCTAAACTAAACAACCCAATAAGCCATCCAAGTTTGCTCATTCATCCTTAGCTTAATCACACAGTAACTTTTTTCTTTTTGAATTTTTCTTAAAGTTTTGTATCAAGGTTTAAAAATAGGTTAAACATAGCTTATATTAAGAGCTTATATGATTTTTAAAGAAGTACAAGTAACTTAGAACACAATGTGAAAGACAAACTGAATTTTCATTAAAAACACACTAAAAAACTAACTCTGGTGCCACAATGGCTTACAAAAGCTTTTTATAGCAAAATAAGCTAGGGTTTGGTCTTGCCTTCTTATCTTCACTGGTGTGCTTCTTTGTAGACACAAACAGCTCTTTGTGCTTGTTGTGAGTGTGCAAACACAAAGCAATCCTAGCCCTTCATTTATCTTGGTGCCCACTCAAAATCATCACAGCCATCGATTTGTTCTTGGCCAATAAGGTGCTTTCGGATTGCCAGCTTGGATAACAGCCCATGTGGGGGGTGGGATTTAAGAGAGTGAAGGGTTTGGAGGGACACGGGGAGGTCAACGAGGTGGAAAGGGACAGGTTTGGGGTTTATGAGTTTGGCAAAAAATGAATCAAGAAGATGTACAGTACTTCAAAAACGGGGTGAGGGTTTGGGGGTTTGTCACAAATGGCCCCTCAAGGGTTATATCTCTTTTTCAATTTTCGTCCTTGGTTTATGAATGTTTGGAAATTTGGCAAGAAACACCCCTGAAAGTTATATTGTGTGTTGCAAGTTAAGTCCTTTTGGTTTACAAGTTTAGAGCCTTGGCAAAAACACCCCTCGTGGTTTATACTTTAGTGAGTTGGCAGTTTTAGTCCCTCACAAGTATCTTCTTTATATCCTTCATTTAATGAGTTAGGGACTTGGCAGTTTTGGCCCCTAAACTTATTTTTCTTCACTTTTTGACTTTGGATTTGTCGGGGTTGACTTTGGTTGAATTTTTCACACTTGGGCTTTGTCTTGACTTTGTCTTTTCCACGCTTTTCCATTCCGTGTCCGGTTTTGTCGTTTTGGCTTCGTTTTTCGTCATTTTCTTAGATATCCGTTCCTGCACAGCATAATTAGCAAAACAAGCATATATTTGGCATTTTAAGTCTGTTTTTAGTTATTTTAACTTGTTTTTAAAGGTAAAAGGTGTGTGTATTTAAACACATACCAGGAGTGTTGAAGCTTGACAATATAAGGAGGACGCCAACCAATTCGTTTCCACACGAGTGACACCGACTCGTTTGATAATCAATGTTCATGTGAAAATAAACTCTTGTCCGGGTCTTCATTACGGTGGGTTTAAATTGATATTACGTAATTACTATACATATAAACTCAAGGACTAAAAACACATTTGGTTATAAGTGAAAGGAGAAAAGTGAAATATTAAGATGAAAAGACTATTTTGCCCTTATAACACTATTATATATATACTCAATTTAGGTTTTAAACGACGTCGTATCCGTACGGTTTTTACTATTCATTTTTACAACTGTTGAAGGCCTAATCCACTAACCTTAGTCTAGCCCAACCATAATTAGCCTGCGTCCGTTAAGTATCCGTATGAGTATTTTGTCTTACGTTTCCACCGATTTTTCTTTTTGTTTGATCCTGTCTACGTGTTCCGCCTTCTAGAATCTGTACACAGTTGATCGCGTCGTCGTCTTTGCAAAGGGTATTCAGTAACGACGCACATAGCAGGTTTGCCTTATCCTATATCGATTGTCCTTTTAATCAAACTGTATAGCTATTGCCTTTTGGTTGTTCATGTTGGGGTTTTAAAATTTGTGTTTAGTTATATATATATATATATATATATATATATATATATATATATATATATATGCATGTAAGACAGTTTCATATGTAAAAATTAGTTGCTAATGACGTAGGCACGCTTATTGTCTATCCCTTTGCTGTAGTATTTATGCCTTTCGCTTATATCATTTTGCCTTGAAGTATGGCCACTATGTTAGCAACCATAAACTAAAACCACTTTTCTGCGTCCGTGGAAATTCCCATATGTGTGTTTGATTATTAGCCAAAACCATTAGCAATGAAAACTAGGAATAGGCCAATCAAAAGGAAATCAACTCAAGATTTATCAATGGAATGTAATGAAAGAGACATATCCAAAAAAACGCCGCCAAGTATCTTCACACATACTCTTGGATGTCAATACAACAAATACGGATAATCAACGTCTTCAAGTATCGCCTAAGGCACACAACTTGGTTTGTCACTCTGATCAAGGACGGAACCAGGACCAAATATAATAGGGTGCACAAATTTTTTTGAACCGTAGCTCTAGAAGTATTTTTCGATAGACCGGGTGCATTTAAGAAAACTCGATGTTTTTTTTAAAAATTAACACTAAATGGAAAAAAAATCCATAGGGTTCCTGGGCACCCGCGGGAACCCCCCTGGTTCCGTCCCTGACTCTGATCATGGTCTACATGTATCGGCCAACGCTACTGACTACAAATATGACCCTAAGTTATCAGCCGTTAAGGATTGTAGCAGTCGAGAGCAGTCATACAAGCATCAACCAACCGATAAGGCTGTTGGGACAAATGTTGCTTCAAATGTAAGAAACAACAATGGCAATGCGTAAGCATCTTTAAACTTATATGCTTAAGTTTACCTCACCAACGAAAACACACCCGCCCCGCAGCAACGCGCAGATACTTTTGCTTGTTTATCTCAGAACTTGTTTGTAAATTGATAAAGAAAGATTTCATTTTATTGTATCTTGCTTCCAATGCGTACGAATTTTGACGCCTAAGATTATGTAGTTCTTTTTTATATACATTTTCTTTCACAAAATAGTTAGACTACACATGTGTAGTTCTTTCACATATATAATGGTTAACCATTATATCTTAGGCATCATTTACTTGTATGTAGTTCTTTCACATATATAATGGTTAACATTTATTTGAAGAAGCCTAATGGTTTGACCTGTTTGACCCGAACCCGACTAACCTGAGTTCAAATAGGGTCGGGTTTGGGTATATTAATTCTATCCTCGACCCGACTTAGACCCGACCCGTTTGACCCGAACCCGACCAACCCGACCCGATTAACACCCCTAATCACAGGGATACAACTATGGACGGAGCAAGAAAATTACGGTCGAGGGGACAAAGTTTGATAATTTTTAAAAACTACACTACGAATTGGTTGATTAGAGAGACAAATTACAAAAATAACCGGATATTTTAGAAAATTTACACTATAATTTTTTTCGCTAAGGAGGCACGTGCCCCAACCACCCCCGAAAACACACCAATTGCAATGCGTAAGCATCTTTAAACTTATATGCTTAAGTTTACCTCACCAACGAAAACACACCCGCCGTGCTGACCAGCTAAACATAAAAATTGTCCCAAGATACCTTATCTTATTACCTAAAATGACGAGATATGACCTATTATTAATAATAATAATTATTATAATTAATAAAATAATAATACGAAAGTTTTATTATTAAAAAAATAATAATAATAAAATTATTATAAGAATAATAATAACAATTCATTATTATTTATTATTAGCATGCCAACAGAAAATATCCATAATCAAATGTAGTTACTGTAAGTATAAAAAAAATATACATAATTTGTGCTTTAACCAATTTCATAAAACAAATCAACATCAAATCCCACTTTCTTATTTCATGGTCTGCGTTTATCTCCTCAACAAACAAGACAAAAAACAACCTTGGAGACGAGCACCACAGTTACAATTCAAGAACCCCCAATTTGATTTAGTCATACTAACATTTCATTTTAATTAAACCAACAAAAACACAATAACCTTTTATGGTTATAATTACCCCAAATCTCTAACTCATATTATTATCTCCATCTCTAGAACACCATAACCTAATATGGCGATGACCGTGTTATGATTTCAGATCCGGCGAGTATAGCAGCAGGGATAGTGGTGGTTCATCAGATTCTTCAACCTCAATAAATTGGTTTAAATCCATTCAATATACTCCTACCTTTTCCTAAATCTGTAAAGAGAAATGTAAGTTGAGCTGTCGGCGTTATAGATGGTGGTGATGGTTGTGGATGTATGGTGGGTCGTAGATGTAGTGGCTGAGTGTGGCAACCGGATATGATGTTTAAGGTGGTTTATGATGTTTTTCTTTAGAGAGGGTGTTTTTTTAATAAGTTTTTAGGTGGATAAAATAAATGAAAAAGGGTGGAAGGATGATATAGTTGGTTCAGTGGTACTCTTATTTAAATCTAATAGATGAAAAATCAAAATAACCCTCATAAATTAACGGTCAAAACAAAGGTAACTGACCGCATTAGTGAAAATGGACCAAAAGTGAAACGGGTTGTCGGGTATTGTAGTGGATTCGTAAGATTTTTGAAAAATAGACCAAAAGTGAAAGACCCAGCAAACCACAAGGACTAAAAATGTAGTTTACTCTAACAAAAATAACCGGATATTTTAGAAAATTTACACTATAATTTTTTCCGCTAAGGAGGCACGTGCCCCAACCACCCCCGAAAACACACCAATGGCAATGCGTAAGCATCTTTAAACTTATATGCTTAAGTTTACCTTCACCAAACGAAAACTACACTCCGCCCCGCAAGCCAGCAACGAGCGGATACTTTTGCTTGTTTAACTCCGAACTTGTTTGTAAAGTATTAGCCAAAACCATAAATTTAAAGATGCTTACGCAGCCATTGGTGTGTTTCCGGGGGTGGTTTTGGGGCACGTGCCTCCACCCCCCCTCCCTCTAATATGCAGCAGGGATGTGGTGGTTCAACAGATTTCTTCAACTCAATAAATAGGTTTAAATCCATTCAATATACGTAGCTCCGTACCTTTTTTTTTCCCCTAAATTTTCCTAAATATGTAAAGAGAAATGTAAGTTGAGCTGTCGGCGTTATAGATGGTGGTGATGGTTGTGGATGTAGATGGTGGGTAGTAGATGGTGGGCTGAGTGGTGGCGACGGCTATGGATGTTTAAGGTGGTTATGATGTTTTTTTTAGAGAGGTTTTTTTTAGAAATAAGGTTTTTTAGGTGGATAAAATGAAAGAAAAAGGGTGGAGGTGATGATAAGTTGGTTAGTGGGAGCTCTTATTTAATATAATAGATGAAAAGACCAAAATACCCTCTAAATTAACGGTCAAACATAGGTCAACTGACGGCATTAGTGAAAATGGACCAAAAGTGAAACGGGTTGTCGGGTATTGGAGTGGATCCGTAAGATTTTTGAAAAATAGACCAAAAGTGAAAGACCCAGCAAACCACAAGGACCAAAAATGTAGTTTACTCTTACAAAAATAACCGGATATTTTAGAAAATTTACACTACAATTTTTTCCGCTAAGGAGGCACGTGCCCCAACCACCCCCGAAAACACACCAATGGCAATGCGTAAGCATCTTTAAACTTATATGCTTAAGTTTACCTCACCAACGAAAACACACCCGCCCCGCAGCAACGCGCGGATACTTTTGCTTGTTTATCTCAGAACTTGTTTGTAAATTATTAGCCAAAACCATATAAGTTTAAAGATGCTTACGCATTGCCATTGGTGTGTTTTCGGGGGTGGTTGGGGCACGCGCCTCCACCCCCCCCCCCCCCCCCTTATAGCAGCAGGGATAGTGGTGGTTCATCAGATTCTTCAACCTCAATAAATTGGTTTAAATCCATTCAATATACTCGTACCTTTTCCTAAATCTGTAAAGAGAAATGTAAGTTGAGCTGTCGGCGTTATAGATGGTGGTGATGGTTGTGGATGTAGATGGTGGGTCGTAGATGGTGGGCTGAGTGGTGGCGACGGCTATGGATGTTTAAGGTGGTTATGATGTTTTTCTTTTAGAGAGACTTTTTTTAGAGATAAGGTTTTTTAGGTGGATAAAATGAAAGAAAAAGGGTGGAGGTGATGATAAGTTGGTTAGTGGGAGCTCTTATTTAATATAATAGATGAAAAGACCAAAATACCCTCTGAATAACGGGTCAACGTAGTCAACTGACGGCTTAGTGAAAAAGACCAAAAGAGAAACGGAGTGTATCGGTATTGTGAGTGGAATCCGTAAGATTTTTGAAAAATAGACCAAAAGTGAAAGACCCAGCAAACCACAAGGACCAAAAATGTAGTTTACTCTTACAAAAATAACCGGATATTTTAGAAAATTTACACTATAATTTTTTCCGCTAAGGAGGCACGTGCCCCAACCACCCCCGAAAACACACCAATGGCAATGCGTAAGCATCTTTAAACTTATATGCTTAAGTTTACCTCACCAACGAAAACACACCCGCCCCGCAGCAATGCGCGGATACTTTTGCTTGTTTATCTCAGAACTTGTTTGTAAATTATTAGCCAAAACCATATAAGTTTAAAGATGCTTACGCATTGCCATTGGTGTGTTTTCGGGGGTGTGTTTTAAGGTGGTTATGATGTTTTTCTTTTAGAGAGGGTTTTTTTAGAGATAAGGTTTTTTAGGTGGATAAAATGAAAGAAAAGGTGGTGAGGAGATGATAAGTTCTGTTATTGTGGGGATCTCTTATTAATAAGTCATAGATGAAAAGACCAAAATACCCTCTAAATTAACGGTCAAACATAGGTCAACTGACGACATAAGTGAAAATGGACAAAAAGTGAAACGGGTTGTCGGGTATTGGAGTGGATCCGTAAGATTTTTGAAAAATAGACCAAAAGTGAAAGACCCAACAAACCACAAGGACCAAAAATGTAGTTTACTCTAACAAAAATAACCGGATATTTTAGAAAATTTACACTACAATTTATCTTTTATAGTTTTTTATAGTTCTTTATTTGTTGTATTTTTTCACCGCTAAGGAGGCACGTGCCCCAACCACCCCCGAAAACACACCAATTGCAATGCGTAAGCATCTTTAAACTTATATGCTTAAGTTTACCTCACCAACGAAAACACACCCGCCCCGCAGCAACGCGCGGATACTTTTGCTTGTTTATCTCAGAACTTGTTTGTAAATTATTAGCCAAAATCATATAAGTTTAAAGATGCTTACGCATTGCCATTGGTGTGTTTTCGGGAATGGTTGGGGCACGTGCCTCCACACACACACACACACACACACACCCACCCACACACACACACACACACCCTTCTTTTGTCTCCACCACTGGATACAAGACATACAATAGTCTCTAAAGTTGTTGGAATCAAACATAATCGAAGACATAGGCAACATAAGCTATTATATGTGTATGAGTGTCAACGACAATGAAGATAGTTGTTCTAACAACTCCATCGATTCAGAGAATGTTGTGACTAGTGAAGACGGTTCACCATCTCCATGTTGCAATCATTTCTTCTCGAATCTTATATACCAAGAATTCAAGAAAATGATAATAATAAAATACGACGAGAATTTGTAGACTCGCGGGTCGTATTTAACGTCAATTCTTATTTTCACAATGTATGAGTCTCGTTGTAAACTCATCATGATCAATCTTTATTTGATTATTTATTTGTATTGTTGGAATCTAAATTGAATAAACAACTTAACAACGTCAAAACATGAAGACGAATCCAACAAAAGAAAAGTTGGGCTTAAGGTGCTAGCCTGTTAGTTGATGATGATAAGCCCATCAATGACCTACACCTACTCGTATAAGTTTGGGACTTTGGGTATTCTATCATATACTACAGTAATAAAAAAAAGTTGGTTTTTTATATAATTTTTGCTGTAATATTTAATAGTTTGATATTGATTACTTGTTTTTGGTAACTTGTAAAAGACAACTGGAATAGAAAAAGAGAGGTGTGAAATGAATAGTTTAATTTTGCAAGAAAGAAAATGCTTGCTTTAGGAGATGATGAATTTGCCTCTTCCTTAAGCAAACATATTCTCATTTCATTATTATTCCTTCTCACCCAATAACTATAACATACATACATACATACATACACTCAATCCTTAAACACACACACACACAGATTTCTTTAAATCATCTATGTCGGATAAGTCTTTACGTCGAAGAATCCCATTTAACCGGAGAACCAAACCTCCTCATCCCACCAAAAAACTTCATAAAAAAGTAGTTGTTCATGTTCCACGACGATCATCAAATAATAACATCATCAAAAGATGGAACTCCGAGCCAACTTTGTTGAGAAGTGTAGACGATGATCATCGAGATATGACTCCACCGGGTGGTGAAAGTTGCGTGTTGTTTCGTTGTGCTCGAGTATCTAAGGCTGTTTTCTCATCGTCCCCTGAGTTGTTGCCTAATTCGCTTGAAAAGATTGAGGTAACGTTTAGTTAATGATTGCATTAAATATTTGTTGCGTTGGTCTAACAAACTTATGAGAATAATTTGATCATGTAAAAGATTAATTAGTATAGGTCTGAAATAGAAATATGAATATTGGTCCTGATTTTGCTTGAGAGTGTAGACATACATAAAGATAACTTTATTGATGATAAGATATCCCTTATAGAAGCTTGAGTATCTTTATCACAATAAACTAAAGTTACTCCCTCCGTCCCATATTAAGTGTCCATTTTTGACTTTTTGAATTCTTTTTTCATAAACTTTGACCGTAAATATTTTTCTTTATGTTATATAACGCTTACTGAAAATTATACCAATGAAAAATACATTCGAAACTCTATCCATTCATATATTTTGCATTGAGTATCATATAACATAAGAAGAAATAATTAAGGTCAAAGTTGAAAAAAAAAACTTTAAAAAGTCAAAAATGAACACTTAATATGGGACGGAGGGAGTAGTAGAAGTAACATTTTAATTTGGAGCATTTAAAAAGTAAAAATTCTAGTTGGTTGTTTCTAAACGAACGCTTTTTGCAAAACGCTAATAGCTAATTGGTTGTTTCATAACTACTGTATTATTTTATGGAACATAAACTTTTCCAAACATCAGAAATTGCGACGTGATAAGTAGTTAATGCTACATTTATGTTTTTTTTTAAACTTCATTTCCTATTTATTTTTACAGATTAAAAGAGTGACTTTTTGCATGTCGGTCAGTTTCAGACTTTGATGACCCGTTCATTAAATATAAAATAATTTAGTCAACGCTCCACGAAAATGACATTTCCAACAATATCCTTTATTCCACTTATTTTTGTTTCTAGCTTTTAATGCTCATAAGTCACAAGATAATGTAGTTTTATTTTATTTTTGATACATTTTCTTTCACAGATTACTTAAAAGTTTATTATAATGGTATGGCATACAATAATCAACGTTATGTAGAGTAGTGTATAAAGAAGCCCAAGTGTTTTGAGTAAGCATTCGTTTTACATGTTTTTAGTATCGCAGGAGTACAACAAAGATGCAAAAGTTGTAGTTAAGGTAATGGTCGAGGGGAGCGTTGGACCAATCCGAGCTTTAGTGAGGTTGGGTTCAAGCGTCGATGACACAATAAAACTTGTTATGAGCAAATATAACGCTGAGGGGCGAACTCCTCGGCTTGATCAAGATGTCACGACCTCCTTTGAGTTGCACCATTCGTACTTTAGTCTTCAAAGTAAGCTTCTTTTACCCCTATGTATTGAAGTCATGTAGTACAACCTTTTTATGAAAGCACTTAGGCCGATATCTAAAGTTGTTGAGCAAAATAACATAGGTTTGGAAAAATCGAATGTAATTGGAGAAATTGGGAGCAGAAGCTTTTATATGCGTAAGAGTAATAACGGCAATAAAGATATTTGTTCTAACAGCTCCATCGATTCAGAGAATGTTGCGGCTAGTGAAGACGGTTCACCATCTCCATGTTGCAATAATCTCTTCGCGAGTTTTGTATATCAAGAATTAAAGAAAATGATAAAGAGAACGACCCGGATTTGGAGATTTTTAGGTTGTTTCGGTGAGTGATCATTGATTGACTGATTATTAGTCCGTAGCTTAATAATCACTCCGAATGCCACTATAAGTGCATACTCCAAAATACATGTATATAAAACATTGTATTTGAATACCATAAACGATTTTTAGACAAACAAACATGTAAGTAAAGGTTTAATACAGGTTAATTGTGATTTTTTTCAAGTGAGGTATTATTGTTTTACAACCACATGATACAAATTTGTATGTTGTTATATATCTAGTTTCACATGATATTAATTAAAAGATGTCCTGGTATGTGAATGCCCTTTGTTAAGGCAGATTCGAGCTACTTAGAGCTCACGGTGGGATTGGTTGGTGGTTTCGTGCCATCGCACCAGCACAGCTCCATGGCGCGAGGACCATACCATGGCGCGAAGACCATACCGGGGCTGGCGCCATAGCTCTTGCCCCGTGGTGACTAGCCTACACGGTGATTTTTTTTAGCTTGTGAACGTTTAGTAACGGTAAAAGAAATGGTCGTTGTATTGGGTTTTATAATTTAATTAACCATATTAATTATCACGAGTACGCAGCGGAATAAATGATCACGTGTAGAACATAATA
>BQNB010206774.1:0-10525 GCA_026074375.1 Tanacetum coccineum | reverse complement strand
ATGAAACCTACCTTGAACAAGATAAACCTATGTCGGTATAGCATTCAATGAATTATTCATTGCAGACCAATAGTACACATCAAACATTACAGATAGCAGAAACGAGACTCTGCCTTAAGACATTTATGACTTTATATAGACATAACCACGCGACTACACTTTCTCCTTTGATATGTTCTCTACTAAGAGGTTTGCTTCATAAAGCACTTATACCAACAATAAACCTTGAAATGATGTTTCTCTAAAGATACCTATTCTAATGGATTGGATATCCTGGTCAACTTAGCCGAAATTTATGGATATTAAGAAATGTCGAAACATTAGATATTGCTGAATAAAGTTATCAGCGTCATGTTCAAATGGCTTAGTAAATCTTAAGTCTTGTTCCTAGTCACACTAAGCGGATAACACAGATTTAATCTCGGGACGAGATTTCTTTAAGGGGTAGGTACTGTAACATCCGAGAATTTTTGAAATTTTGAATGACGATTTCAATCTTTGACTTTTAGGGTCTGGCTTGACTTATAAGAACGACCATCTAAATCACGTTTTCACGACTCGGACTCTAAAGCAATTTGATGTGGAATGACATTATTTTAATTAATAAATCATGTTTTTTAATTATTTATTCTCTTACGAATTTAGTTTCAAAATTTATTTGAAGGAAACGGAAAATATAGTTAATTCTAGTTGATTTATCAAAAACGAGCAGCTAAATCACGTTTTCATTATTCGGACTCTAAAGAAATTTGATGTAAAACGACATTCCTGACAACTTTTCAGTTTTGACCGAGACCCGAAAACAGTCAGAGAGTGATGAAATGCCTCTCGCAAGATTTAGAAATTCGATGAAAATAATTAAAATATATATTTATTTAACACTTTTTATTAAAATAAAATATTTAATAAATAGTCATCATCTTTTATTTCGAAAACGTTTGTTGATAAACGCGGATATATGGGTTACAGAAATTTATTTTTTTATTTTGTACTTCTCGGACAAGAATAAACCGGGTTTAAAAATAAAATAACAGACTCATTTTTATAGTTATTATAAAAAATATTTATGAATAATACTATTCAAATGTCTACTACATTTTATTGGAAAAATTATTCCGATACGCAAGCGGCGCAAGTTTCGTATTTTTAAACCATCGTTTTAAGTCGCTTTCAAATGGGTCCCGAACCATTATTTTACAAAATAATACTCAAATGTTACACTTTTGGTCCCTTGAAATACTTACAATGTAAACCCCAAACTTATTGGGACTTGCCACATATTTTATAACTTATATATATATATTTAATATTATATAATATTTATATTATATATATATATATAATTTATATACAACTTTCATTTTATAAATAATAAATAAAAACACACACACCCTCTTCTCTCTCTCCCTCATTATCCGGCCAACCACCGCCGCCATCTTTTCCGGCCAACTGCCGTCGGAAAACCTTTTCGGCGAGCTTTCCGGCCGAGCCCAAAAATAATCCCCATCACCGGATCTATATGATCCTTACCACCACGTGCTCATAACCATCTTCTCCAATACTGATCCCCGCCACACACACCGCGCAGACCACACCACCACGTGTACCCCCGTCCCCTCACCACGTCACCGCCATTAACACCACCGATCATCCCCAACTCGTACCACCCTCAAGTGAAACACCGAGGGTGCGTGTGTTATTTAACCACCAAAAAGCTGGCTGTTTCCTATCTACTTACACTTCTCATTTTTTATCCTTTTCTTTTTTTATTTGCGTTTGATTTTCATGCCAAAGAGGGTGCGTTTTGGTTGGCTGCCACCACCACAAGGGTGCGTTTGGCAGTCAACACCATCACAAGGGGTGCGTTCGGGTTGGGTTATAACCGCCACAAGGGTGTATTTGTTTCAGTTGCAGCCGCGACCCGAAGAGGGTGCTTGTCCTCGGCTGTAAACCGCACCGAGGGTGTGTTTGTTTATGTGGTTATCACCCACGCGGGTGCGTCGGGTTTAAGGATTGCAGCCATAGGGGCGTTTGGTTTTGTTAACAACCACAAGGGTGTTTGTTCGGTGGTTAATTGTAACAGCCAAGGGGTGTTTGTTTCTGGGTTAAACCGCACCAAGGGTGCGTCGGGTCGGACGAGAACACCACGAGGGTGCGTTGGTTTGACAGGGTAACCACAAGGGTGCGTTTGGGTTCGGGTTAAACCCAACAAGGGTGCGTTTGTTTGGCTGCGAACCAACTTAGGGTGCGTTTGATTTTGTTATAAATTGGAATCGGGTGGTTGGGTTGATGTAGAAACTGACAAGAGTGCGTTCGGGTGGGGTCTAGCAGCCACAGGGGGGTGTTGTTTCGGTGGTGAACCACCACATGTAGGGTGCGTTTGGTTTCGCGGTTTATCACCGCAAGGGGTGCGTTGGTTTGCGGGCACCACAGCCAACACGGGTGCGGTTGGTTTGTCCTAAAATAGTCGGGGGGAGGATGTTTGGTTGGTTTTGCAACACCGAAATGGGTGCGTTTGGTTTATTCGAAATAAGCACCCAACGGGTGCGTTGGTTCGGCAGTTAACACCCGAACCTAGGGCGTTTGATAATCAACACGAAAAGGGTGCGTTTGATTTTGCACCACAAAAGTAATTCGATTATTTCGTTTAATTTTATCGAGTTAATTATATGTGATGAAATCCAGTGATGTGGATACTTGTTTGCGCGCGTTCAAGTATTTCAAATGCTTTAAAAATATTAAAACGAGATTTATATTAACCTATAAGCAATATTAGATGAGTTTTTGAGCTAAAAACGGACCTTGGCGCGTTTTTGTAACGGGTCATTTTGACCAGAAAACGGAACTTGGGATTCGGGATTCGAGATTTTGAAAAGTCAAATTTTGGTTTACAAAATATAACAAATTATATTTTTACGGACGTTTTGATATAAAACGGGTCTTTTAACTCCCAATAACGAAGAAACTGGGGTGAAATCGGAATATACACTTTAGTAGAAAATATGTTATTTTTAATATATATTAAATCTGACAGATTTATTAAATAAAGGATTTGAGCACTTTCGAGTCCGTTTCGGCCTTCCGGCGAAACACGAAAGTTGTTCGTAATGACATTTTACTTTGTCGCGAGGCTTGTCGGTTTTAAAATTGAGATATAGCGGGTCAAAACTAAAGGTCAACGTAAGTCACGGATATTTTAATAATATTAATACTTATGGAGTTCGTTTGGATTGGATAAAATAAGATCGGTTAATATATTATTTCAATTAATTGTTTTTAAGACCATTGTTCGGTTTTAAAACGGAGAGTCTAAATATTCGAGACAAGTTATGATTGGACGGAAAACAATATATATACATATAATATACTAAGGGTTAAGGTTTAAAGACGCGCAAGTGGATTTCTCATCACATGTATGTATGTATGTAAGCATATAAAATTATGTAATGATTTCGTTCGTTTCGTTGGTACGGCATCGTTGATCGTACTTAATAGGTTATATAGAGCGACATAATTATAGGTCGTGGTCGAGATCGTTGCAGATTCGATTGTGATTTATTTGGATTATTTGATCGTGGTCTTTGATCAAGGTAAGTTTATAGCCCCACGTTTTACATGTTTTTCATATATTTTTGGGGTGAGAACATGCTTGTTTACAAATGCATTTACATGATTGTTACAAATTGGTTTACATACTCATTTACATAGCTCGCTTGGGATATTTATTTGATACATAATTTTGATACGATTGCATATCTTTACTTTTGAAATGATACGGATTAGCTTAAGCGGATTGAACTGATAACAATAAAGTACTGCCGGGTGTTCTTAGAGGGGACACCGGTAACGGCGATCAGTTCATATTCTTTAAATAAAGGTGGGTGTTTCTTGGAGGGGACACCTGTGATGGGTATATATATAAGTCTACGTCACAGCTTCATGAACTGTAAATCACTTGGAGGGTGAGCGCGAATGTTATGGAATAGATCTATTCGGGTGTGTTCCCGTTAGTGAGTGATTAGCTAACACTGGGCAAACGAACGTTATAGAGTTGTCTACGCGAATGTTATAAAATAGATCTATTCGGGATTGACAACCCGTCTTGGTGTGATTAGCTATCACTGGTGGCCAAACAACGTTCGTATAACATGTCGGATTACGCATTGATTGGCCTACAGGGTTTTTTTCCACAAAATATTACATATAAACTCTTACTTTGTTTTAATTTAAAAAATTTTTTTAAGGTATTTTTTAGCCCAATTTTTCGTTTTCATGAACTTAGGAGTAATTGTAATCATTGTTTTATACTACTGGATATGTATTGTGCCTTGAATAAAGTGGCTAAACTATATTGAAACATTTTGGTGACATTAAATTGGTCATGCATTCTTTATAAATCTTTGGGATAATATTGGTACTTTTGGTGACATTAAATTGATCATGCATTCTTTATAAATCTTTGGGATAAGATTGGTACTTTTGGTGACATAAAATGTGTCGTGCATTCTTTATAAATCTTTGGGATTTTTACATGTATGTCGATGAATAGTGGGACAAATACATTCTTTGAAACTTACATTCATTATCAACTAACCTATGAACTCACCAACTTTATGTTGACCGTTTTAAGCATGTTTTTCTCAGGTGATATAGATACTTGGCTTACTTGAAGTGCATTGGAGTCTATACATTCAAGTTTTTCATGGTGATGCAATTATGGGACAAATGTTATATCAATTTCAAGGAAATCAACGAGATTATTTTTCAAACGACACATTTAGAGGTCGTTCTCTTGTATATAGCGCTGTGTATTATGAAGTAACTCCCCCGGACATACTTTCGCTGCGACACGCATTTTTGGGGGTGTTACAAGTACTGTTAGTATTCTCAGAGGAAAGAAAAGCCAAAGTCTGAGAAGCAGAGTTGGAACCTGAAGACCTTTTCAATTCGTCTTCATACACCCTAAGATTGTTGTAAAGGTCATCAATATCAACCTCATCAATATCTGGTTTATTTCTCATGATCAGTGCTGTTTGACTCCAAGAAGGAGGAAGACTTCTTAAAAATTCTGATTAATGTCTTCCTTTGATACATAGGCTCCATGAATTTCCAGTTGACTTATGAGTTTTTGAAATCTATCATAAGCCTTATCCAAAGTTTCATTAGATGCAATAACAAAATTTTCAAACTGATGTTTCAAAACATTCTTTTGCATCTTTTTGGCTTCTAATTACACTCCAAATCTAGATTTTATTGCTGACCATAAAGATTTAGCATCTAGGAACTTGTGGAAAACTTATGAGGTACTCATCAGGTATTGCTAAAGAGCAGGTGTTCTTAATCTTTATTGATTCCTTATCTAGCGGCAATTGTTTTGCAGTTTAGGAAACAGGAGGGCTTGATTTTGTTCTCCTGAAGGTGTAGCCTCATCTTCCAGATCTCCATTGACAATAATATCCCACAGATTATGATATGTGTGACAAATGTATTGTCTCATCCTCATACTCCAGATATCGTATTCTCCCTTCTTAATGATAGGGATCTTCATAGCAGTGATTGTTGGTGGAGGAGTATCTTGATCAGCCATCTCTTTGATTTGTAGTAGTTCTGATTCAAAAGAAGTTCTTCTTTTTCAGAGTTTCCTCACAAGCTCTGATACCACTTGTAGGATCCCTTTGCTTAATGGATCTTAACCTTTAGCTTGTAAAGGGTTTGTTGCCTTAGATAAATCTAAAGTAACAATGATGAAACAATGATTAACCACTATTGATTACGCGGAATTTAATCAACAATGTAAAGAAGAACACAATCAAAACACTTTTATATTGAACTTTGAATCTGCCTAAGTTACAGATTACAAACTATGATTACTATTCGATCTCTATGATCTTCTGTAGAACTATATCTACTGACTATGCCTAGGGATCCTTTTATAGACTAAGGAAACCCTAATGGGCTTTACAAAACGTGTATAAAGATAATGCATATCTTTTCCTAATATATCTCATGCATATCCTTTAACTTAACCAATTTATGCGATATGCAGACTTAAATATTACATAAACGAGTATTAATATTTTAATAAATGCCAGTACTAAACTATGATTAAACCTTTCTACTAGTACTAAACTATTTTACACTAGCAGAACTAACTATAATTACTAACAGAATTATTATGTTTTACATAATTTCTAACATACCTTTAAAGCTTAACTGAGTGTTTCGATAGAATACGAAAAAGTATCGGTCACTTACCAATATAATTAGTCGTAGCTCTTAGTAAGTTATTATGATAAAGTTTGTAACACCCCCAAAAATCACAACGCAGCGGAATACCACATGGGGTGCTACCTTCTATAATTCACAGGCTAGTTAAAGTGAGAAGCCTTAAAAGTGTCGTTTGTTATAAACAATCTCGCTTGATTTTCTGATAATCAAAATAATTGGTTGTCCCATTAATTGCATCACCATGAAAAACTTGAAGGTAAAGGACTCCAATTCCATCAAAATAATCCAAGCCTCTAATTCACCTGAGAAAAAACATGCTTAAAAGTGTCAACGTTAAAGTTGGTGAGTTCATAGATTAGTTTAAATATGAATGTAGTTTCACTGAATGTATTTGTCACTGTATCATCACTAGTACCATTAAATTCTAAAAGATTTATAAGATATGCCAAGACACATTTTATGTCACCAAAAGTATCAATCTTATCCTAAAGATTTATAAAGAATGCATGACCAATTTAATGTCACCAAATTGTTTCAAGTATGCATTTGTTGGGGGGCCTGTAGTCCCAACGTGATCCGACATGTTATAACGTTCGTTCCAGTGATTAGTTAGTCATTCGAACGGGGGTTGTCAAATCAGAATAGATCTTATTTTATATCATTCGCGTGGACATCACCGCTAAAAGTTTTCTTCTATATTAAATTCTTGTGAATTAGACTTGTGCGTTCGTTCCTGCGATAGCTAATCACCAGAACAGGTCCACACCCGAATAGATCTTTTCATAACATTCGCGCTCACCCTCCAAGTGATTACAGTTCATGACGCTTGTGAGTAGACTTGATATGTCCCAATTCGGCAGTGATTTTAAAGGTATATATACTCCCTTGATACGGTGGTCCCCCTCCAAGAACACCTGGGCAGTAAAGGTAAAAATATGTGATTCCCGTTACCGGTGTCCCCTCAAGACACTCGGCGGGCAAGTAATTTTGTTGTTATCGTTCAATCAGCCTAAGCTAATCCGTAATCATTTCATATGTAAAGTATGTATTTGTGACAAAAAATGAAGTAAATATATGTATTCCCATAGCGAGCTATGCAAAATAAGTATGTAAACAATTTGTAATCTATCCATGTAAATGGCATTTGCAAACAAGCATGTTACTCACCCCAAATATATGTAAAACGAGTTAAAAAACAGGGGAGCTATAAAACTCACCTTGATCAAGACACGATCAAATAATCAATATTCACAATCCGAATCTGCAACGATCTCGGCCACGACTATAATATGTCGCTTATTATTATAAGTATTAAATTACGATCAACGATGCGATTACATCGTAACGACGAAAAGCATACATTTTTATATGTTTACTACATATATACATGTGATGTGAAAATCCATTGCGGTCTTTTAAACTTAATCCTTAGTATATTTTATGTATTTATATAATTATTTTCCGTCCAATATAACTTATCTCTAATATTTAAAGAAAGTTACTATTTTTAGACCTTCCGTTTTTAGAACCGAATAATGATCTTAAAACTATTAATTGAAATAATATATTAACCGACCTTTAGTTTTGACCCGCTATATCTTAACTTTTAAAGCAGACAATCCTCGCGGCAAAGTAAAACGTCATTACGAACAACTTTCGTGTTTCGCCGGAAGGCTGAAACGGGCTCGAAAGTGCTCAAATCGTTTAATCAATAGATATGTCAGATTTAATATATTAAAAATAACTTATTTTCTATTAAAGTGTATATTCCGATTTCGATCCAGTTTCTTCGTTATTGGGAGTTACAAGTCCCGTTTTATATCAAAACGTCCGTCAAAATATAATTTGTTATATTTTGTAAACCAAAGTCTAAGTTATCAAAACCTCGAATCCCGAATCTCATGTTCTATTTTCTGATTTAAATCGTTCATTATAAAAAGGTGCCAAAGTCCATTTTCAGTTCAATTCTCGTCTAAAGCATATCTAATATCGCTTATACATCAATATAAGTCCCGTTTTAATATTAATTTCATATTTTAACTAGACCGCGCAATTTATAATATTTTTCATCACATTTTATATAAATCGATTAAATGAAACAATTTATATATTTTCGTGTTAACCAAACTCACTTTATTTCGGTGACAACACACTCAAACGCGACGCACCCCGGCTGTTTTCGCAGCCAAACCCAACAGCCCCCGGCTGTTAAACCAAACAAACCAAACACGCCCTTTCCCGGCTGTTTCCCAGCTGTCCCCGCAACTAACCCGACCCAACCCAACTAACAAACACCTTCGGGGTGTTTTAATAAAACCAACCGCACCCGCGGCTGTCAACCCAACAACCCTTGTCCCGGCTGCCTACCCGACTCCAAACGCACCCTCGCGGGCGTTATAAACAAACCAAACGTACTCTTATGTATGATAACTACCCGACGCACCCTCACCGGGTTTATACCCGGCTGTTACCACAAACCAACCCGGCCCAACCCACAATCAAACACCCCTAGCTGCTAAACCCAACCCGACCCCGGCTGTCCCACAGCCCGACCCGACCCAGACCCACAAACAAACGCCCCCGGCTGTTATGATACAAACCAAACGCACCCCGTCGCGTGGTGGTCACAGCCAAACGCACCCTACGGCTGTGAACCCACAACCCGATGCACCCTTGTGGTTTATACCACCAACCCAAACAAACCCACGGCGGTGGTATTTTAACCCGGACCAAACGCACCCTTCGCTGTGAATCCACAACCCGACGCACCATTTTCGGGTGGTAACAAACCTACAAACCCGACCCGACACACCCCCTGCTGCTGTTGACCCGCGACCCAACACAACCCATCGTGGTGGTGGTATTAAAACCACACGCACCCTTTTGTGCTTATAAGAAAACCACACGCACCCTTCTTGTGAAAAACACAACCAAGCGCACCCCTTATGTGGTGCTAGCCACATAAACAAACGCACCCCACGGCGGCTGTGGTGGTGGCGTGGGTTCGGTGGTGGTGATGGTGGTGTTATAAGGCGCGTGAAGGAGAGTGATGGTGGGGATCAGATAGATCCGGGCACGAGGAGCCTTTTTGGTCTTCGCCGGAAAATATTTTCCGGCGATGGTTGGTGGTGGTCGCCGGCGGTCGGAGGGTGGCCGGAGAAGATGAGAGGAAAGAGATGAAGTGTGTGTATAATTGAGAGATGAAATGAATAAAATTAATATAAGTTTTATATTTATATAAAACTTTAATATAAAAATGTATTATGTTTAATAGTTGAGGGTTTGTTTTGTAAATATTTTACAGGGACCAAAAGTGAAAGTTTTGGGAAACTTTTATAATATATTGGTTCGGGACTCATTTGAGCGGCTTAACGAATGATTCAACGCACGAAACTTGCGCCATTGTTTTTCAAATCATTTTTCCGATAAAAATGAGTATTCGCTTGATAATATTTCATAAATATTTTATAACATTTAATAAAATATCTGTTATTCATTTTGCGAACCGGTTTCGCCTCGTCCGAAATAAAAATGGATTTAGTATTCGCGTTATCAACAACGCTTTTAATTAAAATGATGACTAATTTATTTAATATTTTTATTAAATAAATACTGATAATTAAAAACAAATTTAATTATTTTTGTGCCGGTACTCGTTCCTGATTCTAAAATCTTGCGAGGCCATTTCAGTCGCCTTCTGACTGTTTTCGGGTCTCGGTCAAAACTAAAAAGTTGTCAGGAATGTCGTTTTACATCAAATTGCTTTAGAGTCCGAAAAATGAAAACGTGCTTTAGATGGTCGTTCTTATAAGTCAAGCTAGACCCTAAAATTCAATGATTGAAATCGTCATTCAAAATTCGAAAATTCTCGGATGTTACAAAAATCATCATCATATGACGAGGAGGAGAAAATGTCAGTGTCAGAATGGTGGTGTATATCCTCCATTTCTGAAGTTAAGGACATGGTGTTTGCAAGGTCAGAAGGAGAAGGATATCTTGAGGAATGTTCACTTGAACCCAATGAGTTACCAGGAGGAAGTAATGTTGCAGCAGTATGAACAGGTGTACAAACAGGAGTAGAGGTTTCAGAATGACCAGCAGAAACAACCTGACCAGCAGGAACTCCATTCCTACTGGTTGCAAGATCAGCTTGACTCAGATGCTTCTCAGCTATAGTATTTGCTTCATAATCTTGTTTTTGAAGCCTAGCAAGTTCCTCTGCATAATTTAAACTGCTCTTCATCATTTCAGAAGTTTCATTAACCGTAGGACCTAAAAAAGAGTTAGAAGGAAAAGA
>BQNB010206772.1:0-10525 GCA_026074375.1 Tanacetum coccineum | reverse complement strand
GTTCGGTTTCGGTTTTTGTTCAAAAACCGAACCGTAAAAACCTAACCGAACCGAACCAAACCAGTTTTATAATAATATATAATTAATATAATATAATTAAATGATAACTAAAGATTTTAAATTTATATTTATTTTATGGATGAAATTATTATAATATATATTATCTTAATATATATATATACATATACATATTTATTTATCGTGTACGTGTGTTTACTTGACAATATGTCGTTACAATGACAATGATCATACTATGTGTATTTTCACATGCATGTGTGTGTCACTCATTTATATGTGTATAATTATAAAAATTTGTGTAAACATTATTAGGCTCATATTGATTAAAAAAAATAAAAAAATAACCAATTTTCTACGTAATACAAGTTTATTAATATAAATTAGCAAAAACCAAATTTAAACGGTTTGAAACCGAAAAAATCGAACCGCAAAAACCGAGAAACCGAAAAAACCGAACCGCCAAAAACCGAGCGGTTTGGGTTTTTGGTTTTATAAAAACCGAATATTTCGGTTCTGTTTCGGTTTTAGCCAAAAACTGACCCAAACCGAACCGTGCACACCCCTAACAAAAAGTGTCATATATATGAAATAAAGTCAAGAAACTATCTTTGCATGTAATCTTTTTCATTTCTATATAAAAATACGATTTTTATCGAAATTAAATTCAAAAAACCCTCCACGCATCACGTTTTATCACGTCTTATCACGTTTTTTCACTCCTCATCTCACATCAAGCCTTAAGCCCAAGCCTTGGTCTATTGCGTGGCGTGAGGTCACACCTCGCGTCTTTGCGTGGCCTTTGCGCGCCTTTTAGAACCATGCTCTTTTACTTTAATTATTCGCTAATTTTCTTAATTTTAATGTGAATATGTCTTGTGGGGTCAAGTTTAGAAGTTACCATTGTTAAGTGTGTATTTATCTTGAGTGCACATCCTCTTCTTAATTTTTAACTTTGACTATTCACTTATTTTCTTAATTTTATAGTGAAAATGTCTTGTGGGCGGTCAAGTTTAGAAGACAACATTTTTAAATGTGTATCTATCGTGAGTGCACATCCTTTCTTACTTTTTCACTTTGACTATTCACTAATATTTTTGTGGCTATAAAATGATACTGCAACGTCATGTGAATTTGTGAATGCAAACGGATCGATTCCAGTCTTGATTTTAGTTTTTCATCATAATTCTTGCTTGAATTTTCTTGATGCATGATCATAAGAAATTGGTATGTGCATGTAAATTTTGTAGCATGATGTGTGCAACAAATGCGTTAATAAAAGATAAGAGCTTGATAGAATACATCTTTTTAGCTCTTGTTATATATTGTGAACAAAATTAAAAAAATTAATCGATAATAATACATAACTAAAATCTTCAAAAAAAAACTATTTTTTTAATATATAAAGATTATTACTAAAAAATTTAGAAAAAACCACGTGCGTACACGAGGATTATAACTAGTAAAGAACTAAAAAATGATAAACATAATATACAAATAACTATACGACAAATTTTAATGATATATGAGTTATAATCATAATTCACTCATATCAAGTACATAACAAAATACATTTAATCAAAATCTAACATAAAGTCCAAGTTATAAATTTTATTTTTAGAGACTTATATATACTTAAACGGGTTCACAGGTTGACATGTTTAATACTTACTCAACCCAAACACCACTCATTTATTAAACAGGCTAGACAGGTTGACCCCGTTTTTAACCCAAATTTATTTATCCTCAACCCAAACTTATTTAACTCCGTGTCGGATCGAAAATTTACACCCCTAATTGGTTGCCCTTTATTCAAGTTCAATGCTGGTTTTACACGCATCGCAACTGAAAATTATTACAAAATGATCTTTATAAACAATAAAACTTAAGAATCAAATTTTTTTTAAAATCTATTTATGGAACAAAATTGATCTCAAAATAAAGAAGATTAAACTTCAAGATTTTTGATATAAATTGTTTAATAATTTTAATTATTACATTATATATATTTTATAAAGTGTAACATGTTTTTAAAAGATATAAAAAAATTAAAAAAGTCGTATGTAATTCACAATAAATTCGTATAATAAAATACAACATAAATATGTGAGTATAAGAAATACTGTATATATTAACCCATCAAACGTATGAATTTATATTAAGTTATAGTGGTTATTTAATTGGATATTGGAATGTGTAAAGCATATGGATGTCACAACAGTTTGGAATTAACTACGTATGGTTGTTTGATTTCTTTGTATGCGGTGTCTAAATTTGTTTATACTTTCGTTTACAAACCTCAACAAGAAGGAATTGGCACTGTTATTTTGCTCCAAAAGTATGCATGTTACTATGATAAGCTGGGTTTGATTGTTCATATTTTGCTATAAGTTTGAAAAATATTGATTATCGCGATTGCCGCTTAGTAAATTATAAGTTTGAAAAATATTGATTATCGCGATTGCGGCTTAGTAAATTGTTTTCGCTGATTTGTGTATTGGTACCTCATTATGTTTGGAAGTTATATGCTTGGGTTCGATACATGTTTGATTATCAGTATCGGACTTAATTATCACATTTGGATATAGGGGTGAGCATACCGGACCGGAGACCGGAAAACCGGACTGGAGCGGACCGAACGTATTTCGGTCCGGTTCTCGGTCCGGGGTTTTTGTTACTTTCGGTCTCGGTCCGGTCCGGCTCGATCCGACCAAAAACCCGATGATTATGCCGTGTAGGACCGGATCGAAGACCGATTCGGACCGGACCGGACCGACCCGGACCGGACCGTACTATTTCGGTCCGGTCCTTGGTCCGACATTTTGGACCAACTCAGTCCTCTGTCCGGTCCGATCCTTGGACCGTGCTCACCCCTATTTGGATATTCGCTGCTTGGGATTTGAAGTTTTAGTTACTATGGTTGGTTTGGATACAAAATTGTTATATTGGATCCAATATTAAGTTTTTGATTATCGGTTGCCTTCGGGTTATTTGTATCGCTTTTGAGGATAATTTGCATCGGTATTGGTATTGGTATTTGTATCCGTTTGTAATGGATTATTGTTGGCTAGATTGGTATTGGTGATGGTTATGTTATAGTCTTAACTATTCCGACTATATGTCTTGAGTAGTTATGTGTAACATCACTGCACTTGATTACGTCTGGCTCTCCATCTGTCTTATTTCACCTGGTTTCGTTTAATTTTGCCTGATTCCACATCAAATTCTATATGGTTCTGCATTTGATACTACTCAGTGTGCATCTGTTTGCCTGAATCTAAATTTGTCTATCTCCATTTGTCTGCCTGAATCTGCTCTTCGTCTACCTTTGTTCGGATCGTTCTGCCTGAATATGCATTTGTCCGCCTGAATATGCTCTTCGTCTACCTCTGTTTGGATCTGTCTACCTCAATCTGCATCTGTCTGTCTGCCTGCCTGAATCTGCTCTTGTTGTACTCCGTATTTGTATTGCTCTGCTCTGATTTTGCAATCGGTTTTGGTTTTGCATCAACCTGGTCCATTTGCATTCAGACCTGATTTCACCTTGTTACAGTTTGGATTGCATCGTATTGAGACTTCGTCTAGCACCGTGTCTGAACTCTGGGACACTCCGCTCTTTGTTTTATTTTCAGTTTAGTGGCTTTTTGTTTGACAAAATCTCAATGTTCACCACTGCAGCATTGTGAGTTTGAGGGGGGATATTAGCTAATAAGGTCTATAGGCCCAACCTGTTGGTTTAGGCCCGTCTAGCACTTAGGGTTAGATTTTGTTTATTTCTTATTTAATCTTATCTAATCTATGTAATTCATTGAATCTGATCAATATAATTGTTCATTTTCTAAAAAAAGAAGCTCGTGATGGGGGTCATGCTGAGACATTTCTACACCTGCATATGTTCCTCTACTTTGCTAGCGGAACATGTTTTATGTGTACCCTCTAACACATTACAACCCAAAATGCATATCTGAGACTCTCTCATAATGGTAGCTCCAGATGTATTAGATAATATAACTAGTCATGTTGAAATACATACTGTTAAAAAAGATAGGTTTTGAAGGGGTGTGTTAAAGAAGTAGTAATGTTTTTTTTTATAATCATCTAACAGTATCTGTTGATACAAAAGTTGGACGATCCTCGATTAGGTCCGAATTAGGTGTAATACGGATCTGTTAGGCTCCGGTTCCTGTTCAATATGTCTTTGATGTATAGGGGACCTGCGCATAAGGAAACAAAGCATTAGGCTTACCGTGGGATTGGTCCTCCCACGATTATATCGGCGGTTTGAGAGTAAGTAATCGGTTTAGTTTTAGTAGAAGTTAGGGTTATGAGGGCGTTCCTAGATGAGAGCCGAGGTGCTCTCTATATACTCCCAAACCCTATGGGCTTTCACTGTCCATTAATTGGTTGTATCGGAGATGGTATCACAGTTATTTAGTACTTGTTGCGTTAGTAGCTAGTGGGCCACCTTCTCTGCGCTATGACTCGTTCGTTAAGGGTTGTTCTACGATACTGCGCAAGTGTGCCGCTAGTTGGGCCTCATGGGCCTAAAATACTTGTCGTGATAGCCCATATTGTCATGGGCTTCTCCATAGGCAAGTACATTTGGCCTTGGAAGCTGTATTGATGTCGCTATGGTCCCATTCATCATGGGCCTGGGTATAAGTACTATTCGTGGGTCGGGTGCATGACCCGAGGTTGGACTATACGTCATCAGTATCCAACATGATTACTGATTAATCATATTGTGTTTGGTTTAACATCTAAAAATTTCATTTGAATTGATCAAGGATAATCTAACATTTCGTGAATTTGTATAAGAACATGACAAATCATGTTTGATCATGTTGTTAGATTATTAGACAAGTTATATATAGTCATCTAGAAGAACGACCACTATCAAAAACAAAAAACAAAACAATTCTACAAAACCCAAATTAAAGCCAACCCAAGAAGCAACATAATCATACTTAATGAATGAGGAACAATAACACTAAAAATATACTGTATTATATTATTGATCATTTTGGTTTGTCTTGCTTCATCCATTTTTCATAATGAACCTCTCTCCCATGTCACCAGAACTCTCATGGACGTTGGTTACCAGACGGTGTCACAACCAAACGCTGACACCACCAGGAAGACAACACCGTACAACCACCTCCACCTCAACAAATAACTTCAACCAAAAATCCACCACTAATTCAATCACCTACTAATTTACAAATTTCCCTATAAAATGGAACTTCCTTGTCATGAGGGAGGTATTTGCACGTTATGGACATATGGAAGATGTTTTTATCGCAAAGAAAATAAACATTCAGGGGAAATGGTTTGGATTTGCCCGGTTCACCGAAATCATCAACACCAACGAGTTTGAGCTTAGACTAAGAAAACATTTGCATCGATACTCAAAGACTTAGGTGCAATCTTGCCCGGTATCAAAGAAAAACAGACCTACTAAAGGGTGCTTCGTCATCTGCAAATCAATCTTATACAAATAAGAAGATCCCGACCAACCGTGTCGGCACCTCAACTAAATCCTCGTTTTCCAATATCCTCACAGGTACTTGATCTAAATCTAACATATCTCATAATATTCATCTCTCAATCCCCACAGACACAAAACATCAACCCAACAACGGACTTGTTGTCAAACTTATTTCACTCGATTGCGCACCCAACACCTACAATTGATGAGGGATTTGAGGACTTCACAATCAAATATCTAGGAGGGTTGCATCTCCTCATTCAATTCCCATATCACGGCTTCTAATGCCATGAAAAACACCACCGTGTCCCCTAGGTTCAAATCTATCTCCAACTGGAACCTTGACTTTTGCATACGTGACTGTATTACCGAGCTTGCAATCTTAGGGATACTGCCACAACTATGGTTGTCTGACCTCTTTACTTCCATTTCCAAGCATTGGGCCAAAGTCCTCATACCTAAAGAATATTGTCCAAGACGATTCAATAGGTCAACGGGTAAGGTTTATATTCTCACTAGTTGTGTGAATTTCATCCAAGATACGCTCTTAATTCCGGTTGGGAATGAACTGGTCCATGTTCATGTTTAGGAAACGAATGTTGAAACTAACACTTTACTTAATGGGTATTATTTATCCTCGTCCTCTGATGATGAGAACTCATTTTTAGGTGATGGCGACATTGAAGGAGGTGATTTTGGTGATAATGATAACATCAATGGTGATGATGGTAATCAAAGTGATGATGATGATAAATCCGGTAATGATGAGGAAAACTCTAGTGATGACGTGTATGAGACAAAAGGAGATCCAAAAGTGGCAAAGTGTAGTGGGTGCAGAGTATCTAAGGAGTTTCTAGTGGACCATTCCGAGGAAGGTTCAACATCAGTTCCAGACCATGAGGTCAACGACAAAACTCCTTTGTTAAATGTAGTACATATTATGTCCGTAGGTGATACAGAGTCAAAGTCAATGAATGAATCCAAAGCAACTATTAACTGGGGTACTCAACCCAAATCACATACTACCACCAGAACCCATAGCTCATTTAACACCTGGCCCAACCAAGCTCAATCTCACCAATCCAAACATACTTGATTATTATCAAAAAACACAACTCTTTCTGATAAGTCTTAGCACTCATGTCCCTGTAAAAGTTCATCCTCTATCCCAGCTACCTACTCCATTCGTAATCTACAACCCCTAAGGAGAAAACAATTTTATTCCCTAAGGTTGATACATAGAATTATTGGTGCACCAACAGAAAAGAGAAGAACAAATAAGGGTAAAGGAAAGAACATCAACACATCACAACCCATCCACCATGTTTCCTCTTCATCACATCCTTTGGCCACCTCTAATTCCTTTTCCAAAATCAAGCGATGCAATAATAGGATCTTGTCAAAATAATGTGATATTGTCTCTTCTGAATCTAATGAAGTTTATAACACAATTCAAGTAGGTACCAAACTCGGATTTGACATGATGGGAAGATAAAAAGATGTTTCTCTCATTCTGACCAACGGTGATAAACTAGGTATTTCATGAATATTCTTTCACTAAACATAAGAGGTGTGTGGGAAGACCATAAAAGGAGTTGGGCTAAGAGACTTTGTTTCAAAAATAAAGTCAAATTCACGGGTCTTTAAGAATCCATGTCTAGCGATAATGATCGACTCTTCATGCAATCACTTTGGAACAACTCTCCATTTGATTTCGTAGTAAAGAAGCCTAACGGGAAATCTAGCGGCATTGTAGCTGTATGGGACACTTCATGGTTCTCTTTAAATTCGTCTCTTGAAGGGGATAGGTTCCTTTCTCTTTCGGGTAAATGGGTCAATTAAGGCATTATGTGTCTTATGATTGTGGTGTATGCGCTGCACGATTACCACCTTAAGTGTAAACAGTAGGATGATATCTCTAACATCATCACTGTCCATAACACCCTATGTTCTTGGTGATTTTAATGAGGTTAGATTTTCTCATGAAAGAATGGGCCCCTTATTTGATGGTCGTGGTGCTTCTGCATTCAACAACTTCATCCCCGTTACGGGTCTCCTCGACCTTCCCTTAGGAGGTAAATGTTTCACCCGCATGAATTGTGATGGCTCTAAACTTAGCAAACTTGATCGCATTCTTGTCACCAAGCATCTTATGGATATTTAGCTTAATTGCCATGTTGTTTTTTTTTCTAAAGAGCTCTTAGACCACTCCCCACTCCTTTTTCTTAACTCATGTGTCGATTATAGGCCCTTACCTTTTAAATTTTTTAACTCCTGGTTGCTGCATAAAGACTTTGATTCTATTTTTCATGTTTGTTGGGCCTCTCCATTATTAGGCTGTATTCACTCTTCATAGGCTGTCACATTCAAACTGAAACTTCAAAATCTAAAGTCTACACTTAAAGAATGGCGTGCATGTTTTCATGCCAATGATTCTAAAAACTATGCTATCCTACGTGCTAATTTGTATACATTGGATAACCTGGCTAAGAATGGCCCTTTATTATCCTCTGATGTCATTTTTAGATCGAACATGGTTAAAGAACCCACTTTCCTAGAACACCTTAAACTTAAAGATATTCGTCAAAAAGCTAAAGGTTATATGGGCTCTCGAGGGGGATGCGAAAAGTTTTTTTCATGGTATGCTTAACAACAGAAGAAATCGGTCTAGAATTAAAGGTCTCAATATACAAGGTACTTGGGTGTCTGATCCCCACCTCATTAAAAACCACATTCTTTGCTCATTTAAATCAAAGTACAAAGAAGTTAATACTTCTAGACCTACATTTTCTAGAAACCTTTTCAAGCATCTACCCCTTTAAGATATTTCACTTATTGATCAACCTATAACTCCTCTTGAAATCAAAGAAGCAGGTTAGGATTGTGGTAGTGATAAAGCACTAAGACCGGATGGATTTACATTCAAATTCATCAAAAAACATTGGGGGTACTCTAAACGATGATATCATCTCCTATGTCAAAGATTTTGAAAATTTAGCTTATATCCCACGAGGGTGCAACTCGTCTTTCATAACCCTCATTCCTAAAATCACTGACCCTTTGGTCATTGGTAACTTTCAACCGATAAGCCTGATAGGATGTCAATACAAAATAATCGCCAAAATACTTGCATAGCGGCGTTCTCAAATTATTTCGTTGATTGTGGGAGAGGTTCAAACGGCTTATATTAAAGGGCGTCAAATAATTTATGGACACATTATAGCTGATGATGTCACTACTAGGGCAAAGAAGTATAAAAAGAAACTCATGTTTCTCAAAGTCGACTTTGAAAAGGCTTTTGATACGTTGAATATGTCTTTTTTATGCCTATTATGGAACAAAAAGGGATTTAGCAACAAATGGAGGAAATGGATTCTCTTTTGTCTTAAGTCGGGCTACGCTTCGGTTCTCATTAATGGTTCACCAAATTCCAAATTTAAAGTAGAATGAGGTCTTAGGCAAGGTGACCCCCTCTCACAATTCTTGTTCGTTTTAGCGGTTGAAGCTCTTAATGTTGTTTTTTAGAAGCTAAAAACAATAATATTTTCCATGGTGCAATTGTTGGTAAAGACAAGGTTCACATCTTACACCTTCAATTCGCGGATGATGCACTCATTATGGGTAAGTGGTCCTTGCTTAATGCCAAGAACTTGTCTCGGATCCTTACTTGCTTTCATCTTGCTTCGGGTCTCAAGGTAAATTTCAACAAAAGTAAACTTTATAGTGTGGGTGTTAATATGGCGGATGTCAACTCTCTTGCTTCTACCATTGGTTGTCTTCCCTCGTCTTTCCCTTGTACCTACTTGGGTCTTCCCATTGGATCTAAAATGACAAGATGCACAAATTAGACAATCTTAGTTGACAAATTTCTAAAAAGACTTTCAAGTTAGAAAGCTAAGTCTCTTTCGATTAAAGGCAGGTTAAAACTTTGCAAATCAGTCCTTGGTAGCCAAGGATTATATTTATTCTCCACTTGTAAAGCCCCCAAAAAGACTATTCAGAAACTTGAAGCCATTAGGAGAAATTTCTTTTATTGGGGGGAGGCTCTTTAGAAGACAAGAAAATCCCTTGGATTACGTAGGAAAAAGTTATTTCCCCTCGTAATGTTGGTGGTCTTCACATTGGTAGTTTGAAGATTTTAAACCAAGATTTATTGTCCAAATAGTGGTGGCGTTTTCACACCGCGAAGGACGCTTTTTGGTGAAAAATTATTCGATCTATCCATGGGCCAGTGGAGGTCTTGATGTTTCTAGCCCATTGCCTCTTAAAACGAGCATGTGTTACCAAATTATCCAAATCAAAGACGATCTACATAACCTAGGAATCAACTTGCCTATGGTTTTCAAGAAAAATATTGGCAATGGAATCTTTTTGTAATTTTAGGAGGAATACTGGGTAGGTGATTCACCACTTAAATGCTCTTTTCCTCGACCTTTCCGACTTGAACCATCAAGGGGTGCTTGGTTTCAGATTGAACACCTTCACCCATTGTTTCTCCAACCAATGTTCAAGTTCATAACACTCTGCCACCTCACTGGTCCATCAAACCTGCCATCCTCAGCCTAACGTTTCATTGTTTGTGGAGACGGCCCATATACTCGACCCCTAAACTTGATGAACTTAATGATTTAATGAACTTATTAGCCCATCTTAGGCTCTTAGATGCACCAGATTCATGGCCATGTTTGATTAATTCTTCTCGAGAATTCACTATTAAGGGCACGAGGCATCATATCTTCAAGTCATCAAATTCCTTGGTTATGAATCCAATTTGATGGAACAAGCTTGTGCCTATAAAGATCAATATATCTTTATAGAGAATCACTAACAGGAGGCTACCCACATTGATCAACCTTGACAAGAGAGGGATTGACCTCAACTCTATTAGATTTTAAATCCGTGACAACGATCTTGAGATGGAAGATCACTTATTTGTGTTTTATGACTTAGCCATCGACACTTAGAAAAAGGTTCTTAATTGGTGAAATTTGGACTTCATGTGTGTTAGAAATAAGAATTAAT
>BQNB010206766.1:0-10525 GCA_026074375.1 Tanacetum coccineum | reverse complement strand
ACAAAACCCTAATCAAATTTTCCCCAATCACAAACACAATTATTTCCCAATAATTGGCATTAATTACACCTGGAAAAAATAATAAAACCCTAACCCTAATTCATTTTAACAATTTTCTTTCCTTTTCCCCTTTATTCGAATTCGGCAAACACAATTAAATCCCCAATAAATATTCGAATCACTTATAAATTTTTCTAATAATATTTTTGAGTTATATGTGATATGAACATCCTTATAAAAATATCAAATAAATTTTACAATTATTTTATATGCCGATTTCATATTTAATCCAAAATTAGGGTTTCGAATATGTTTCAATTTATAAAATCAAAATAAAATACATGAACATTTTTCCCAGGTATATAACATATTAATATGATGAAACATGAGTTATAAAATTACCTTTGATGATCTTTAGTGATTTTATGAATTTATGAATCCGGTAGAGCTTTTCGAAACCAAAACAATAACCAAAATCGAACCAATCACTCCACAAACTTCCCACTATTTTTCCCACACTCCTTAACCTTCAAATCACCCAAGAAAAATCGTGCAAGCCCTTGGAAAATTCGAATGTGCCGCCTCTTGATTTTTAGGGTTTTCGGTTTTATTTGTTTTTAGATTTTAACAAATGAAATTGTATAAAAGGTATAACTCTATTATTTGGCCGAAAATATGGCTTCTAGAATAGACTAAAATCAGATTTAAAATTATCCAAATTATTTTGTAATTATCTTACTTTATTTTATTTAATTTGTAATGTTTAATCAAATAAATACATATTAGTAATTTTCGGCATAAATACATATACATATAAATTTTAATTATTTTTCTTGTATAACATAAAGTATTTTAATCTTACAAAAATTTCATAATTGCTATATATTGTATTTTCATAATTTCTAACACTTAAATGAATTTTATTTAAGCTTTTATGAAATTTTCTTGCATTAGGGGTATTTTGGTAATTTTACACTTTTTGAGATTTTTAGGTTTTACAGATAGCTTATGCCAATAACATTATTGCAGTTGAGAGTTTGTCTTCTTGAGTATCTCCTTGTATTACCCCTTAATAATCATCATCGTAATTAATCACAGATGAAGGATGAGTGACATAGTATGGTTGTGGCGAATGAGAGTACATTCGACTTTCATGAGAATACGAAGGATTTGCATATGAATTTGCAACTAAAGCTAATGGATCATGATTCCGAGCAACTTTCTTTGCTTTAGAAGCTTTACATGAGGTTCAAATTGACTCAAATAATCATATAATACGTCTTAATGTTCTTTTTCGATTATATACTTTTGATGAGTCAACGTGACATATTTGCTCCACTCAATTTGCAAGGAGTTGAGTAATTTGGTGCTGATGGATATTTCCCTTGGTTTAACTTTGTTCTGATCCATGTTGTTTATGTATGTTGAAAACCTCTCATACACAGATGTCAACGCTCACCAATTGAAACTTGTAAATGATTTACGTTACTAAATCCTTAGACTTGAGATGCAAGTTAGTTTTATGTATGTGGATGGTACTTTTTGATATACTTCTAAAACTACCCGTAACAAGGTAGCCATAAAGACTATATTCATAAGTAATCAGAAATATATGATAAGATACTTGTAGTCAAGATAAAATTTGTTCATTCAACTGGATTGAAATAATAATGTTACTGGGCCCCTCGCTTAATTAATCAGATGTGTGTCTGGCCAGACCCAATGGTAATCTGGATTTGTCCCGATTAGATTGGTAATCTTGATTTAATTATGAAACACGAGAAACAAAATTGTTTAAATAGAATGACTATGATCCATATCTATTTTAACATGACATTTGAGAAACAAAGGGATTGTAAATGAATAATCATTTAAATGTATTTTGGGAAACTACACTCGAGAGTATCCGGGAGCATTGGCGTGTTGCTAGACGCTAACCAATGTTATTATATTATATTATGTTACATGTCCAAGTGGGAGCTGAAAGAATGTACACGTAAATAATATATGTCCTGAATGCGACTCGGGCCTTTGGAGACGCACACGATAGCGTTTGGATTCAAAAAATATAATTAATTAATTTATATTAATTGTGTAAATAATAAGATAACGATCGTTAATTAATTAGTTACTTAACGGAATTTATTTAACGGTCGTTAAATGTTAACATAAAGGACTTAATGTTAAATAATGAGATAAGGGAAGTTTTGGCTTGGGTTGTGGGCTTGTGTTTGGGGCCGGTTATACCTCAACAAGAGGAGGTGGGAATTTGTTTCCTTATAACAAATTCCTTATACCTATATAAACAAATCAAGGCTCATTGTTTTGATATATCTTTTGGTGAAACCCTAAAGGCAAAACTTCTTTTCTCTTCCCCTTCTCTCGTGTTGAGTCAATCGACTACACCCAACCAAGTGGGAAAACTAATTTGATTAATCAACTTAAAATAAGTTGTTTTGCTTATTGTTTATAAAAGAACTAACATTCTAATTAAATCGCTAACAAACGTGTGTACGAATCTAAAGAGAGATCATACTTTGATCTTATATTGTTCTTGATTTATTAATTTAAGATTTGCTAAAAGGTACGCTTTTCTTTTATTATTATTATGTTAATTTATATGACTATGTGAATGATCTTACGTGCTAGTCTTCCGCTGCATGCTTGTATTTATTAATAGTTAATATGATCTTAATGTCTACTAATTCCAACATGTAGTTCATCACCTTGATATCTACATAGTATTGATTTCTGTATTTAGAAGAAATGTCCTTGATTGGTTCGAGTATTTTCTTTGTATCATATTTTGGATCAACTATCTCTTTCCTTATGTAAGGACCATTATCAATTGAATGCCGCATCAATTCTTCTTCTTCCCTTTTGTTATCAAGAACCCTTAAGAACCAACTTGCTCATGGCACATAGCTTCCTTTCTCTAAAATCAGAGATATACCTTTAGCTCCCGACTCCGCAAGTGTTTGTTGATTCACAGTTGACATGATTTGAGCAATCAATGAATACAATGCAAACTTGGATCGTTTTGAGGATAAAGACTTGCTATCGTGAAATCAAAGAGTAACACCAATTACACTTGTATTACAAACTGTTACGAAACCACAATTAAATAAGAAAGCTCGAAGTTATAAAACCATAAATAGTTCCAAAAGCTTGGATGTAAGAAACCTCTACTTGTTACGAAAGCCCAATAACACAGAAGCCTAAGTAACCAAAGCCTAATTTTCGAAAGTGCAAATTTCCAAAACCTCAAACACTGGATTACGAAACCTCTTGATACAAAACTTGGAATATGAAACCTTGAGTGTGAAACCTAGAGTACGAAACCTGGAGTACGAAACCAAAACTACCATTCTGAAACCTTGTTTACAAAACCCCAAATACGAAAGCTCCAATTCTACGAAACGAAATGGTTTCCGAAAGATCTATAATTTTACGAAAGTGAACGGTTACCGAAAGCTCATAGATACAAAAACCCGATTTTCTAAAATCTAAATTCCACTACTTTCGTAATTCTAACAACACAACTTTCGTGGATTCAAAAACCATAACTTTCCAAGATCACTCAATCCAACGCCTTAGAACTCATACTTTTGATTTTACGGTTAAAAGTAATAGTATCTTGTATTATCTTTTCAAAATCTACAAATCCTATTCTTTGATTGAGCAAAACTAGTGACTATTTTCCGAAAGAATAGTGATTATGATAAAACAGTTACCGAAAGTAATTCTAGCAGTTATATGAAAGTTCTAATAGTGTTATGAAAATGAAAAATTATTCAAAATACGGTTTCCGAAAGCTTTCACTATGATAAGAAAATGAAAGACTATTCAATATACGGTTTCTGAAACCTTGAAACAGTTTACAGAACGCTTTATACCGCGTAAAAATAGTTTTCGAAAGTTATCAAAACTTAAATTTTTCGATCAATTTTGAAATCTAATCTTATAACTTTCGTATTTAAGCAATTAAAAGTAGTTTCCATTAGGTCATGTTTTGTTCATGTGAGTCCAAGATAACAAGATTAACATGTTATTTTACCATTTTCACTTGTAATTTATTAAGTAAATCTTTTAAAACCCTAATTTTTACCAAAAACCCTAATCTTGCAATATCTTGTTAAAACCCTTTCAAAGCTTAACCAACCCTTCAAATCTTCTTAGAATACCTTAAGTATGATATGTAAACACTAATATGGTGAAAGAAAATCAAAGTGTGGATTTGTTTGTGTGGCCTTTTTGAGCCGTGAGCTATAAATGAGACAAGAGAAGAGTTTTTGTGATTTTTGTTAAGTGTTTATGAAAGAAAAATGCATGCATGATATTTATAGTGAAAATATCTAACTAACCTAACCATGGTCACTTTCTAACCCTTGCACAAGGTTAATTAGTCAAGTGGTTCATGGTGTAAGAGTTGGTTCCCTATGATCTTTGTAATATCTAGATATTTAGGGCCTTAGTCACCAACTTGGTGACTCCTTGGTTCTATCCTTCAAAAATTCGGCCACATATACATATATGTGATGTTATATTGATTATTTTGAGTATTGGGTATAATCGTGGGTATTCGTTTAAGCGTAGTTAGGTTTTGGTGCTTCCGGGAATGCCGAAACGCGTTTTATCGCGAAACGTAAGCATTTTACGTAGCCAATAGAAATAAGATGAACAAAGTTATTAATTATCCTCATAATAATCATATAACACTTGCTTGATGTAAATATTTAATCGTTTAATGCCCGTTTACATTGAATGATCATTTTTAGTTTACGCGATTTAACTTAACGTTTACGATTTAAGAGCAAATGCGTAAAACACTAAAAATAAATTGTGAATTACATAATGTCATACAATGACCTAAAACACGAGGTGTTATAGTCAGACAGGTTGGGTAATGGGTCAAAACGGGCTTAGGTATATAATGTGTAGGTTTTTGTACTTGTGGAAATGGGTTGTGTTAGGTTGAGCTGGAATACTTTTTGGCCAATTATCCAAACAAGTTACTATTAAATATTCATTGTGCTAGATATGGTTTCAAAGATATATATTTACAAATGACAGTCTACGGTTTTGAAAGTGATTTATAAACACTTCAGGTGACTTGCGAACCATATGACCTTTTTCTTATAAGGGGCTGGGTTGAAATTGATACTTTACTTGGAACAAATAACAGGTTATACAGTAGCATAACTGAAGTTGCAGAACCCACTTTAGCAGAACCACTGTAGCAAACGCTTAGTAAAATTTTTATTTTTTTGATTTGTTTATGAAATGATTAAAGCCTAACACATTTATTTTCAACCCCGTTGACCCATGACTGGTTCGACCTATTCTTTAAGCATGACCCGTTTGACCTATAACCCGTTTGACCCATGACCTGACATGACTTAATCTAACCCGAACGTTTGCCACCTTTAAAATATGCTTTATGTAGCTGCATTTAGGAAAAAAAATTATATATAATCCAAAAATCCACAATTTGTACTCTTCTTGATATTACAATATATTGATATTTTACTTGTATTGTTGCAATTTGATCTAGTGATCTCTTTTTTGGCCAATAGTGTTATCTTAAATGCTGTTGGATTATACTTTATTGTAGAGATTTGTTCGTCTTATATTTAGATATATATCACGAGTGTAAACTAACAATATTTTCTATCGTTTTCATTTTGACCAGGCGACGTTGTTTTATAGTACTTCAAGTTGTATGTGGAGATTTGAAAAGTTGAACTCAAGATGTCTAGGGTTACACTTTGATTGCTTTTTCTTTTATTCACTAGAACTTTTAGGTTGGTTATCTTACATTGGACGATTTTGTCAAAGTACAATCCGATGTTATTTATGGTATTTTAGTATTCCTATGGTTGAACAAATGTTAATTATTAATGTGTTAATAGACCTTTTTGAAGAATTTGTATGATACAAATATCGCATATATTTAGCAGTGTATTGTGTGAAACAATACTGTTACCAATCATTTATAAAAGTGTCGCTTTATATGAAGAAAAACAGCTAGAAGTGTTGCATTTTAGTGTAATAAGTGTTGCAATTGAGAGAGAGTGTTACAATTGAGTCTAAAAAGTGTTGTGTTTGAGTGTAAGAAGTGTTGCAATTTAAAGTATCACATTTGGTAAACATTTGCAACACAATAAAAAAATGTTGCACATTCCAATTAAAAGTGTCGCATATAGCTAAGGCAACGTTACATAATGTAGCACTTGATAAAGTGTCACATTATGTATAATGCAACATTTTTAACAAATAATACAACACTTTATGAGTGTCACTTTAACTCCATTTTGTAGTAGTGAGGTGAAAAGTAGGTTATAGTGTGGGAGCAAAAGAGTTTGTAAATGACCGCAAAATATGTTATAAGATGAAAATAAAATAGTTCATAGGATAACATCTAATTAGTTTAAAATGGTAAAATGGTTTATAGAGAAATAGGGAAATGGTTCATAAGACGATAACAAATTTGAAGGGCAGCTTACATAAATTAATAGAGAATTGAAGTGTGACCAACGAAATCGTCATGTCATAAAATGAAGTTTAAAGTACCCACACAATACACGAATTTCACAAGGAAGTACTAGCGTAATTCTTTTAAGGGATACGGTCTAAGTCTTCTTAGTTTTTCACTAGGCAAGATAGGAAAATCTCTCTTTAAGCATCAACATTATCCTTGATGACGTTAGAGTTCCCGCGAGTTTTTACCTTCCAAACCTGGTTCACACGGTTGAGCTCGTTAACCATTACGCTTGTAATGTCATGGCTTTCTACCCTCATAATAGGTACCTCAGGTTTCTAATTTTTTCATTGGGGGCCTCTAAGTTGTTATCGAAACGGGTGTCCTACAATATTTAGTCATATGGACAACTCTCTTGTAATTGTTGCACTTCACAGTGCATGGCCTGGTGTGGTGCAACTTATGCCTATTGGTAACTTTCCAACATATCCATTGTTTTTATCTAGTCTAGCGGTGAAAACTCTCATGACCTTTTGTCAGTTTTTGTTGTTGTTGGCATTCTTTGCCACCTTGGCTTCCGAACGTACGATCTGATCTATCGAGTCGTAAGTCATGCGGATATTTACCTCATAGAAGGCAATAGCTTCGATAGCATTAGTAATTCGTTGTGTTATAATATGCTCGATCTTCGTGGAACTCATTCCTTGTCTCGTTGTCGATATTTTCCTCAAAATCGAACAGAGTAAAGAAAATAAGATATGTCAAATTTCAAAAGTCGTGTTTCCAAAAATGGAACGTTACGAGGTGACGAGTTAAAGTCGTGTTCGAATTAATCAACATGTTTCTAGACGTTACGAGGCGTAAGAAAGATTGAGACGTTATGAGATGACACAGGTATTTTGACAGTATGGGGCGAGTGCTCAACTCGCATTCGGGTTTGGATAATAAGATAACGTAAGGTCATCAGATTGTGACAAGTTTTGATGTTATGTAAAATAGAATTATATAGACCCATGAAAAGTTTTAAAGACCATCATATCACTCATGATGTCTTGGGAAACGTTTAGAGACCATTGTGTCGCTCACAATGTCTTAGAAATGTTTAGAGACCATTGGGTCACTCATAATGTCTTAAAATAAACAAGATTATTGTTTCACTCACAATGTCTAAGAAAAAGTTTTAGTTTTTATATAAATAACCTTTATATAAAACGAGTATAAAATATGCGCAAGGAAAATGTAAACGCAAGGCAAAATAACTTAAAGGCAAAATACCTTAAGTATAGCCAATAGTAAACGCACATATGAGTTAAAAGCAAAAGCATGTATAGGCAAAGATAAGGCACGTAAGGATCACATACTGGTTATAGACCAGACCTAGTATATACTACATGATTCTCTATAACCTTGGCTATAGATACCAATATGTCACGCCCCTAATTAGGGTCCCAGCGGAATAGTCAACTGGGTGTGGCGTGTCATTGATATCAACATCACAAGGTACAAAGAATGACCTCTAAAGGGTATGTTTTGGAAAATTATACTTGTTACATTAAATAAAGTAAACGGTCTTACATTTATCCCAAAATAAGTTTTAAAAGATGCGGAAGCATGAATAAAAGATTGGTAAAAGTTTAACAAGCATGATAAATTAGAAATCTTAAAAATGGCTGTCACATAGAAGGAAGACCTCAAATAGCACCTTGCATAGATATCCAAAGCTAAGCACCTGAAAACATTGCTTAAAACGGTCAACATAAAGTTGGTGAATTCATAGGTTTAGTTTAAACATAATAAGGTGGACCACATGATTTGAAACGGATGTGACAATTATAACGGATACAATTTCACATGAACAGCATTTACGTTGCACTAAGCTCATGAAACCGAAGCTAATACCGAAAGCAGCATATATAATCATGCCAAGTGATGTAAATCTTGCCCAAACAGGTATCCGACCAAAGATAACCTAAACGAAAATTCGACATGTTATAATCTGTTAGTTCGGCACCTCCGAAACTAGTAAGCGCTACTTACCCGGATAGGGATAATTAGTCCCAATAGATCTATTTATAACATTCAAGCTTAATTAACCAGTCAGTTGGTCATAGGTATTTAATGCTTAATGATCAAATGGGCAGTGGTAGTGGTCTAAACGTAAAACTTAGGCAACACGTAAACAGGGAAAATCTCACGTAAGGTACTTGTGTCCAGTTTTGAAAAGCAAACAATGTTCTTACCCCAAAGTCATAAATTGTAAGTAAACAATAGAAAAAGTGGGGCTATGAACTTACAGTAAATAGTAAAGTAAAGCAGCTAAAACGAATAATCACGCGCTGTTGCACAACTGTGCTAGGTCTCAACCTAATTATAAACGGTTAGGTTCAGAATTGGTGCGAAGTGAAACTGTGTTGATGTATATGAGTTTTAGAAAGTAGTTGTATGGTTATTACGAAAGAGGTTTTATTAACGTTAGTTGTGTGGTAGTTGTAGTGGTTTTGACTCAATAAAACGTATCATGATAATTAGCATAATACACAAGGTATAATAAAAAATAACAAAAGTAATTAAGTTTTGGCATTTTACCTGATAACCCAAAATAGTAATTAAAATATCTTTAGTATTATTGTTTTTCTTGTTTTTAGTTTAAGTAGTAAGTGATAGAAATTTTATATTTATAAAATTTATAAAATAATATTTTTCGTCTTTTAGTCGGGTATTAAAATAATAATATTTATTATTTCGTCTTTTTGTCGATAATAAAGAAAATACTTGAAAATTGATATGTAAATATGTATTTTAGTTTATTCATCAAATCTATGTATAAATATTATTTATTATTTTTAAATAATATGTTTTTGTCCTTTTGTCGAGTTTTACAAAAATTAGTTTTTATAAAATATTTATAAGTATAAAGTTTTTACGAAAATTCGGCATGACCCGTTCGTATATAACCATTTTCCAAAGTCATAGACTTTTATTCGAAACACTTTCATATATATATTCCACATTTCACAAAACGCCAAATCTCTATGTTATATCCAAAACTAGTTTCCACGGTCTAAATACCACTTTAATTCCATATGATCAAAACGTTTAATATAAATATAGGTTTTTATAAATATTCAAGTTACGATATTCATAAGTTCAATTTATAAGTTCAAAATAAGTAATAAGCCCTTATCAAAATAAGTCGAAAGTCCAACGGACCCTTATTGGGCTTTTAGGCCCAATAAGCCTAAACGAATGATTCGTAATATAATATTACTCAAACTAGTCTGACAAGTAAACTAATAAGCAAATAAGAAAATAATAAGCCGAATAGCTAACCAATAAGCCAAGCCGTGGGCTTTAAGCCACTGTTTGGGCTTGGTTGTTGTCCTGAGGCCCACGAAAGGCAAATAAGCTCATACGGGCTTATTTATTAAGTCCAATAAGCTTAATCCTTTATAAGCACTTAAATAAGCTATGAAAATAATTTGGAAAAATAAGACAATACCCAAATAAGCTTAAAGTTCAAACATTTATGCTTCTTTATTGTGTTCGACATATATATATGCCCAGATAAGCCATTTGAGCTTATTTATTAGCTAAAAATAAGCTATAAGCTTTTAGAAAAATATTTCTTTATAAAAGTACCACCATGACAACACAAATAATATTTCCTTTGTTTACTTTTTATCATTTTCGAACCAACCATAAACCCTTTTGGGGTTTATGTAAGTTTTGAAAGCTTTGATTTTTGTAAAACGATTTGTACAACTAGCTTATTCATATAACAAAGATCAAGGAAGTACAAGAATATTATGGAAAAGATAAACTTACGAAGATGATGATTAAAAGATGATCAAAGACTAAAGAACACCCCAAACGATGTTCTTAATACCTAAATAACTATACGAATCAACCCCGAATAACCTTTATCTTCAAAATATTGATCAAAGGTGAAAAAATATATATGTGTGTGTGTGTGTTCTTGGTGGCGGACGAGCAAAGAGAAAGGAGAAGGAGAGTTTTTGTGTGTGTTTTTCTTGAGAGGAGGAT
>BQNB010206764.1:0-10525 GCA_026074375.1 Tanacetum coccineum | reverse complement strand
GCAAACACGTACAATAATATAAATAAATAGCACATTTATTGACGTCGTCAAAGACTTGAAAACACAGGGTGTTATAGAAACCTATTGGTAAAGTGTTTACTAATGTTGGACACAGATGGTTACCCACAAGGAGGACTTTTACTATAGATGGAACTAAGTGCCCCTTAACTAGAATCACTTCCACTAAAATAGTGCCTCCTAGGTAACCAGTTCAAACAATAGTAACTACGAAGACACCACCAAGTAGATTCTCTCAATGAAAACCCAAAGAAACAAAAACTGTGTGTTCGAGTAGTAAACCTAGGATTGTAGAGTCTAGGTATTCTAACAACTCGAAACCTAAAAAAATTAGGGATCCAATGTTTCAAATTCTCCATCTTTGTCTCGTTTCTAATGCAAGTCGTATAAATCTTTCTTTGGTACTTAGATTTGGGTTGCTCAAAACATACGACCGGACAACGCTCATAGCTCATCAATTTTGTCAAAAAGTTTATGGGAACAGTTAGATTAAAAAATGATCAAGCTGCAGTAACTATGGGGTATGGTGATTATCATATAGGGAATGTAACAATTTCAAAGGTTTATTACATAGAAGGGCTTGGACACAATTTATTTTCAGTAGGTCAATTCTGTGACTCTGATCTTGAAGTAGCATTTCGAAAACCTTCGTGCTTTGTTCGTGATTTAGAGGGTGTTGATTTACTTAAGGGATCAAGGGGCACAAATTTGTATACACTCTCACTGGAATATATGTCAAAGTCCCCTCCAATATGTCTATTGTCCAAAGCTTCTAAGACCAAATCATGGTTATGGCATCGTTGTTTATCTCACTTAAACTTCGGTACCATTAATCAACTTGCTAAAGGTCTCATTAGAGGTTTGCCCAAATTGAAATACGAGAAACACCATTTGTGTTCTGTGTGTTCATTAGGGAAAAGCAAGAAACATACTCAAAAACCCAAATATGAAAATAGCATCCAAGAAAAAGTGTACCTGTTGCACATGGATCTATGCGGTCCAATGCATGTCGAGAGTATTAATAGGAAGAAGTACATTCTAGTCATCGTTGATGATTATTCATGGTTTACATGGGCAAAATTTTTATGATCAAAGGATGAAACTCCTGAGTTCATAATCAAGTTTTTGAAGCAAGTACAAGTTTGCCTTAATGCAACTATCAGAAACATTCGTACAGATAATGGAACAATGTTTGTTAATCAGACTCTGAAAAGCTACTATGAAGATGTCAGGATTACTCATCAAACCTCAGTTGCGAGAACTTCACAACAGAACGGCGTCATTGAAAGGCGGAATCGGACTTTAGTATAGGTTGCTTGTACTATGTTGATATTTTCAAAGGCACCATTATTCTTATGGGCGAAAGCTATGGCAACCGCTTGTTACACCTAAAACTGATCCCTGATTCATTCTCGACACAACAAAACATCGTATAAGCTAATGCATGACCGTAAACCAGATCTAAAGTATCTTCATGTCTTTGGTACCTTATGTTATCCAGCCAATGACAGTGAAGATCTTGGAAAACTAAAACCCAAAGCTGATATCGGTATTTTTATTGGTTACTCTCCTGCAAAGAAAGCGTACCGGATCTACAACAAACAGACAAGATTAATAATGGAGACTATTCATTTCAAATTTGATGAGCTGACAGCAATGGCTTCTGAACAATTTAGTTCAGGGCCCGCGCCTCAACTCTTGACTTCTGGACACATTTGTCCAGGACTCGTGCCAAACCCAGTTTCTCCAACACCATATGTTCCATCATCTAATAAAGACTAAGATATATTGTTTCAACCCATGTTTGATGAATACTTTCAGCCCATACCAAGTGTTGTATCTCTTGTACCTCCCGTTGCTACTCTAATACCTGATGATACAAACGGTACACCTCTATCAACCACAATTGATCAAGATGAACCATCTGCTAGTACTTCACCAACAACTGAGGAAACACAAGCTCCAGTCATACATCAAGGTGTTGAAGAACAAAATCAAGGAATTTAAAATACATAATTTGATAATGATCCCTTCATCAATATTTTCACTCTAGAACCGAGTTTTGAAGAATCATCTTCAGGGGATGTCATTCCATTAAAACAACCAACCATTTAATCATCTCTAGAATTGGACAAAGGATCACTCGTTGGACAATATCATTGGAATCCTTTTTGACTTGTTTCAACAAGACACCAGCTCTAAACCGATACCATGAGGTGCTATTTTGATGCATTTCTCACTAAAGTCAAACCGAAGAACTACAAAGAAGCAATGAAAGAATCTAGCTGGATTGAAGCCATGTAAGATGAAATTCATGAATTTAATCGACTTTAAGTGTGAGAACTAGTACCTCGTCCGGATTATATAATGCTCATTAACCTCAAGTGGATCTTCAAGATGAAGTTAGATGAATTTGGGGGAGTATTAAAGAACAAGGCTCGGTTAGTGGCTAAGGGTTACTGCTAGGAGGAAGGAATCGACTTTGAAGAATCATTTGCACTAGTTGCACGGATAAAGGCCATCAGAATTTTCATAGCAAATGTTGCCCACAAGAATATGACAGTCTACCAAATGGATGTTAAGACTGCATTTTTAAACGGTGTGCTAAGGGAAGAGGTCTATGTCAGTCAGCCTGAGGGGTTTGTAGATCAAGATCATCCCAACTACGTGTACAGACAAAAGAAGGCTCTTTATGGGTTAAAACAGGCTCCACGTGCTTGGTACAACCTGCTATCAAAGTTTCTACTCTCCCAGCAATTCTCAAAGGGTGTTATAGGTCCAACATTGTTCATGCGAAAAGAAGGAAAGGATATCTTACTGGTACAAATTTATGTCGATGATATCATTTTTGCTTCTACAAATTTTGAATTTGTGACATTTTTGCAAATATAATGAGTTATGTTGATGATGGGAAAAATGTCTTTCTTTCTCGGTTTACAAATTTCTCAAAATCCTAGAGGCATCTTTATCAATCAATCCAAATACGCTCTTGAAATGATTAAAAATATGGAATGGAATTTAGTAACGCTGTAGATATTCCAATGGTGGAGAGAACTAAACTTGATGAAGATCCATTGTTAGTGCAAATATTACGATATTTAATCTATACGATTTCTTTATGTTTTGGTGATGACAAACATGTAACTTGTAATACGTAACGTAAAGTGTGCAAGTTACTCGTAATCATAAATTATCAATGCATACTTGCATCCACATCTCTCGATGTCTCAAGTCTACATCAACACCGATATTTATTTGCACCCGACGTAAATCACGTAAGGTATGTACAAACAACATTAAACTTGTAGGATGATCAAAGAAATAATTTTTTGTCTTAAGCTTTATATTTTTATAAATATAACAAAACTATTTCTCAAAAATTATTTAGACAAAATATTTTTGAATTATAAAGAAATATTTTATTTGGTAATTATTTTGAATTTCAAAATCTGGTCATTTCCCCCCTAAAACAAGTGTCACTTTCACCAGATTTCACCTTCACCACAAAAAGACAAAAACAAGAGCATCTGTCGGGGCGGTCCCTTAAATAGGCCGGCGGCCCCCTTAAATACCGGTGGCCCCCTAATATATCTGGGACCGTCGTTTCCTGACAGGCTGTTTTTCAGCTCCTATAAATAGTGGGTCACCTCCAACTATTTACATAACCCTTTTATACGATTTTCTTTCAATTCTTTCTCTCTCTAGATCTCACTAAATCTCTCTAAATCTTTGATTATTCAACTTGGTTAATCTTGTTTAAATGTGATCAAATCTTCTACCCTTTCCTCAAGTGCAAGGGAAGAACTTTCGTCATCGCTAAGATACGAAGTTATGTAGTCTAGTTAGTTCATTTGTAACATTTGTTACATATAGATCTAGTCCATATCTTTCATTCTTGTGTAGTTGTGTAGATCCGGATAGTGTATAAATCTAGAAGTGTTGATGTCGTGTTGGTTAGTATTTCGGTCTTCAAAATACAAGTATGGGTGATAGATTGGTTCTAGCTAAGATTAGGACTCGACATTTATCTTAGTGTCAGAAAATATTATAAGCGACGCGGTTTATGTGTTTAGGCCATAAAACACAAGGTTTGTTATGTTGGGCCATAAAACATAACGAGTTTGGTTGTACTTGAAGAAGGACTCGACATCTAGCTTAGTGTCGGAATATAATGTAAGCATTGGTATAAGGTTTTCTCCGCCGAAAGAGAGCTTGTTGATTAGTGAAGTAACTCTCGAGTTGGATACTCGAGGAGTGGAGTAGGGCAAAGAGGAGCTTCATGACTGAACCACTATAAATCACCGTGTCGGTTTTCATTTTCTTTTATCTTTCGCTTTACTTATTTCCTTACATTTACCGCTTTACTTTTATACTTGCATTATGCTTATGATTGCGTGAATGGTTGTGTATATATTGTTAGTTAAGGTTGTGTAGTTCTTTATACTAAATATTGTATGTGTGGTTATATTGTTAGAATATGTGTTAGATATTGTTAACCTATTATAGACACTTCTCGTATTGCGTCAAACTTGATCGGGTAATTGATATAAATGATTTAAAGTTTTTAAAGGAAAACGTATTCACCCCCCTCTACGGTTTTCATATCCACAATGGATACCAGTTGACCCTACTCGTTATCGCAGTATGGTCGGCTCCATTATGTATTTTACATCCAGCAAACCTGACCTAGTATTTGTTGTCTGCATGTGTGTTCGCTATAAGGCAAGGCCTACCGAAAAGTACCTTACTACAGTTAAACGGGTCTTTTGATACCTAAAAGGAACCATAAATATGGGTCTTTGGTATTCGAAGGATACTAAAATTAAGTTAACAGCATACGCAGATGCAGATCATGCAGGGTGTCAAGACATTAGACGAAGTACATTTGGCAGTGCACAGTTATTGGGAGACAAATAAGTAAGATGGTCATCAAAGAAACAGAAGAGCGCTGCTATCTCAACTACAGAGGCGGAATAAATATCCCTATCTGGATGTTGTGCCTAAATCTTATGTATGAGATCGCAGCTGACAGAGTGTGGGTTTGCATTCAATAAAATTCCTCTATATTATGATAACAAAAGTGCAATCGCTCTATGTTGCAACAATGTTCAGCACTCAAGATCCAAACACATTGATGTCATATACCATTTCATAAAAGAGCAAGTTGTAAATGATGTGGTTGAGCTGTATTTTGTAAAGACAGAATATCAACTCGCGGACATATTCACCAAAACATTAGACAGGGAAAGATTTGAATTTCTACTCACTAGCCTTGGAATACAGAGTATGACTTCAGAAACACTAAAGCGTCTTGCAGAATCAGAGGAAGAGTAATTGCATATACTCTTCATGTATCCTATGTATATATTTATTCATAAAATACAAAAAGATTTTCCATTTTTGGAATTTTTTATTAAAAATAGAAAAATATAAAACAAGAAAAACAAAATACGGAATTAAAAAATCTGCAAAAAATTCAAAAAAAATCTTGACATGTCTTCTGAAAATCGATAATATTTACGCCCGTATAATTTTTTGGGTAAAGGGTTTTACCCTGGTAAATATATTAACCAAAAATGTTAAGTACAAATATAATGTGGCTGAAATACCACATTAATCTCAAGCTGAAAACAACTTGAAAAACAAGTGTTTATGATATGCCATAAACACAAACAAAGCCTAGAAACACAATACAAAATTAAGACTAAGTAATATGTCCAACTAAGCTAGACAAGAACCAAGATGAAAACATATAATCAAGCGAGCATCCCGCAAACCAGCAGCAACACAACGGGAGCAAAGATAATCCGGGTGAGTCTGCCTCCTTAGAAAATGTTACCAAGGAAAACCCAATGGGAAAAACACTTGATAAGGAAAAAAGAGTACAACCCTCACCTAGAACTCCCATTGTGGACAATACAAGAGCTTGGAATCTTCCATTGATCAAGCAGCAAACGAGACTGAGTAGTCATCTTCTTAAACTTGAAGGTAACCAACGAACCATTGACACAATAACTTGAACAAGCTGATCTGCAGTTGAAATCTTCTTCTTAAATAATCTTGAGTTCCTCTCAATCCAAATATAATAAGAAGTAGCAGCAAGCACTAACCGAGATATAATGCTAATAACTGAACGTCCTTTTGATAAAGGAGTAAGGAAGGTAATCACATCTACAAGCCAAGGGGAGGGGGAACAAAATCCATGCCAGATAGGGATCGAACCTGTAACCATACTTGAGACAAAAAAGAACACTCAAAAAACAAGCGAGCGTGAGAATCAGGAAGCACATTACACAAGGGGCATCTAAGCAGGTTTAAGTCGATACTAGGACCAACATCCCATTGCCGCAGCCTATCTTGCGTCTTCAGCTTTTGTTTAATAACCAACCACATATGAATTACATGTCGAGGAATACAATACGAAAACCAAACAACATGATGCTACGGAACCACATCCGCACCAAGTCTGATAGTATCCCACACACATGTCACCGAGAAAGGCCTCAAAACTCCCTCCCTATCTTTCCATAAAAGAACGTCATCCACATCAACATTAAGAACCGGGACCTGAATTTGAGCAATAATCGGGAATCTAGAAGCCCAATCAGAAGGCAATCTCCAAACGTCATCCGTGATAAGACTATAAACTGAATCAGAAAGGCTAAAACCGGCTCTCGAGATTTCCCTATTTGAAAGCATACCTTTAAGAGGACAAGCATTATCCCATAGATCAAACCGCACAGATGTAGACTTACCATTGTATATCTTATGCCAAATAAAAGGTCTAATGGTAGGTCTAATGTGTAGGAGTTTGCGCCAGCCCCAACTAACGTCTCCCAAACACGGGACATCCTAGAAACTACGACCATTAAGCTTATAAGAGTGGACCCATTGAACCCATAAAGATTCTTTTCTGGTCAAAATACACCAAATGTGCGTAGCCATTAAAGCAACACTAAAATCCTTAATTCGACGAATACCAAGACCACCCTCATGTTTTGGCTTGCACACCGACTCCCAAGCCACTTTTGCCTTCCCCTTTTCATTTCCCATTGACACCATAAAAAACCCCTCATAAGTTGTTCAAGGTCATGAATAACACGGGAAGGAAGGATAAACACAGACGCCCAATAAATATGCATAGATGACAAAACAAATCTAATTAATTGAAGGCAACCAGCAAGAGATAGGAACTTATTTCGCCAGTCATTAACCCTACTTTCAAGTTTCTCAACAAGCACCTTGCAATCACGATATAAAAGTCTAGATGATATAAGAGGAACACCAAGATACCTTACAGACAACACCCCTTCAACAAAAGGCAAAGAGCTAAGAATAACTGCTTTTACGACCCTATAAATGTCATTAAAAAATAACACGGGGTTGTAAATAAAGTTCGAGCAGAAGCTACAAATGTTTTCAAAACATGTCAATGGCTTACAGTTATTTTAGACTGTAACCCGGTCTTCAATTTAAAGAAAAGTATATCGACAAAAAGATAACTTTTCCTCACAACAGGAAAAGAAATTTTCTTGGGAATGAACTACTTTATGTTTAAGTAAATGGCTTGTGTATAGTTTGCTACACAACATGTGCTTTATCAAAGGAAAATGTACGCTTCAGTGCATTTTGTCCTTAAAAAGAAGAGAAATCTTCTTTAAGCCGAATAATTTTTCTAATAAATATTGATTTTACAAATCAAGTTCGGGTTAATCAGGTGAAAAGTGTTGTCTTAAAATTGGAATCACTTTCTTTGTCATCACAAAAAGATTTTAAAAGAAAATTTGACCTCTCAAACAAAGACTACAACTCTTTAAATAGAACACGGGTCTTTGTTCGAGGGGGAGAATGTGCTATCGAATAATATTTTCAAATGATCTTTTAAATAAGTCACGGAAATAAAAAAAAGTTTTAACATGACGGATCATAATTTAAAGGGGAGCTAATTTATTTTAACTCCAAGAGCTTAAGATGTTATTTGTTATAAACTTTAGGGGGTTAAATGCAAATTGTGTGCTAGTGGATTTAGGCTTTAAACTACAAGGACCTAGGTTGTCATTTCTTAGTGTTGTTTACGCCTTAGAAAGTTTAATTAAACATATGCAAAACAATTCAAACCACAGAAACTATTTCTGCCAAAGTGCCAAACTCTAAATCTGATAAACCACATAGGGCGGTTTAGAGTTTATGTCAAAAACTCTTATCAACCGCGCCCTCCCAGGAACACGAATCAAAAATCCAGTTTTTCAAGCAAAAGGTAAACTACAAACTTGTTCACCATCATTTATATACATCATGTGGGACAAAGGAATTGGGTTAGATTGCTCTTAAAACACACAGCAACTCACACACACCATCGCTTACGTGATCCACCCCCACCCCAAGATCTTGCTTCTCCCGAACCCCCTTGGGGCAAATTGCACCCAATACGGTGTACGATCCTACTCACGGTCAAATTCAATTAGTATGAATTGAACCTCATGTGTGTGGATATGAAGATGAACGGAGGTGCATATTATAGTCCAAATTTACATAGGGTAGTTACATAATATAATTGTTTGAGATCTAAGAGAGAATTGATAGCCCATAGCAATGCCTATAAATACTTACTTGCTATCCTTGAAACACAATTGTTATGGTTATGTTAGATTGAACTAAGAGCCCGCGGTTTTAAGGCCAACCGACTGTAAATTGTGCAAGCGAAACCCATCAAGCTCAGTACAGAGGAAGAGATGTTTGTGGTTGAATGTTGAATGTTTTAACATGCTAAGGATTGAATGAATGATTGTTTGAAGATTAAAAATAAAATGATTTGAATGTTTGTGCTTGAAATCTTGGTTCAAGCATATGTGGATTTAAGTTTGTGTGTTTATGCTTGGTTATAGCGTGATTAGACTAGTGATACTCTTCTTATCTTATTGCAAGTCGTGTTTGATTGATTGAACCTCAAAACATAGAGCTTTGAACTTCTTGGTCGCAGTTTAATGATTATGTGCTTAACAAGTGTTTAGATTTGCGTGTCATTTAAATAAACATTGTGTATTGTTGATAAAATGCTCATAGATGTGATTTATGTGTTTGGATTGAGTGTTAGATTCACGCGCTTTAACATATATTTGGTTAAACCGGCGGTTTATCAGGTTTTGTCACCCGCGATTTAACATAGTTTGGTAAATCCTGCGGTTTAACCAAGTAGTTAATCCCGCGGTTTAACGGGTTGTTTTAGTCCTGTGGTTTAACTGATTTTTTAGCTCGCAGTTTAACAGAATTGTTTTAGTCCCGCGGTTTAACTGATTTTTTAGCCTGCGGTTTAACAGACTTGTTTTAGTCCCGTGGTTTAACTGAATTTTTTAGCCTGCGATTTAACAGACTTGTAGCCCGCGGTTTAACCTCTTATTTTGAGTCGGTGGTTTAAACATACTTTTAAAGGCTCGCGGTTTAAGACTGTTAGGCCTCGCGGTTTAAGCTTAGTAGGTGATGTGTCATTGAGCGTAGGTAATTTATGTTATCAAGTTTTATTATTTATATTTTTCTGACTTTACCTAAAAACAACACTAACGGGCAGTGTACCCGATCAGTTGTAGGTTCGTTGGTAAGTAGGGTGTCGATCACTACGAGCGAGAGTGTTAATGCTTAAATCTATCAGTATTTTAGTTATCTAAGTTAGTCCTAAATTATTATATTCTATGTTAAACCTAAGTTAATCCTAAACTAACGCAAGGGAGGTTTTCAGTCTGAGAGACTGGCACGAGTTTTAGTTATTCTAACATAAGTTTGATGACAGTTAACACACACAAGTTGATAGACAGAAGATTAAGAAGTGGTCAAGCCTAATGTAAGGGAAATGTATTAACTATATTTAATCTAATAAAATGCAGGTCTTGTTTATAAGTGCAATGATTGTCTTATCTCGTTGGTGACATATCATTCCTAGGTTTAGACGGTACTTCTTCCTAAACCCTAGACTTGGCAATTCTGTCACAATTAACCAAATTCGCATAAAGCATTCATTATAATCTATCTTAGGAGACAATAATGGTGATCTTATTGAATCCTAGCTCATCGAGACATTACTAACTTACTTCTTAATGGCTCTTTATATACTAGTAGTCTACTGTCCAGATCTTTACCCAAGGAATCAGAACGTCATTTGTTGATCCTAGGTCACCTGCTAGTCCAACTTGTTCACTAAACCAAAGGCAAAGACATGTCAATATTTGTGATCCTATTACTCTAGATATATAAATTGTAGATATGGAGAGCTATCCCAGTATCTAGCTAACGCTCTATTTGTATTCCTAGATCCAGTTGAATGATAGGTCGCATACTTAAGCACATAAATGAGTATAAATTGATAAACATAAAACAACACACAACGAATAAGATGCAATCAAAATAAACATAAACCAAACATTAAATTATCATAAATGATTGGTGAATTTCACACTGTATATATATATAATATATAATAAAATACAAAATATATATATAAGTCTAGAAATCAACA
>BQNB010206760.1:0-10525 GCA_026074375.1 Tanacetum coccineum | reverse complement strand
CGGGATTTTACAAAATCAATAGAAAAAACCGTAAATGAATAATTGGTTGTGGTATTTGGTTTGTTGATTTGTTTGAAATTTGGCGCAGTTGGATTATGGAAAAAATAAATTTTACCCTATTACCAAAATCTAAATTTGGTGTAAAAATAAGCTAAAAAGGCTAAAGAAAAAATTACAAATTACTTAATTTTTCCCGCCAAAAAGTGTCGCTAAAAAGGTGTCGACCGAAAATTTTTGACCCTATTACCAAAATTTGAATTTGATGTAAAAATAAGTTAAAAAGGCTATAGAAAAAAGATTACAAATTACTTAATTTTTCCGCCAAAAAGTGTCGCTAAAAGGGGTGTCGTCTGGACAACTCGCCGCCAATATAATACTCAAACCGCTGTCTAGGTTTTTGAGCAACCCGCCGTAGAGTTTTCAAACCGCCATAGCTTCTGTTCGTATTTTTCTAATAAAATATTCAAACCGCCTTCAACCTGTATAACTCGCTGCCAATAAACTAAGCAACTCGCCGTGAGCAACTCGCTGCCTATAATCTTATCAACTCGCCGTGTGTTTTAGCAACTCGCCGTACCTTTTACCAACTCGCCGGTTATTATTTTCAAGCCAACTCGCCACTATCCTGTGTAAACCGCCGCGAACAAGCAACTCGCCACCAAATTTAAACAAACCGCCGCGAATATAATTATTAAAATTAAGCAACTCGCCTTTGACTTTTGGTCAACTCGCCGTCTGACTTTTCCTAAAAACGTGGATCTATGTCTCCTCCTTCACCAAACCGCCATGATGAACACTAATTCGAATTAACCAAAATCAAGCCATATGATCTTTCCAGCCACGAAACTAGGTTACAACATACAATATTAAGTGTGTATATGACGATTAAACACACCTTAACTCGTATTTCTTTGAGAATCGTACAATATGAAGCAACCCTCCACGAAGAACACTGAACTCTAAGCTTTTTCATAAAAGCGTATTATATACGACCCACCTAGGGAGCTTGTTATTAGCCACGAAATGAAACCTTAAATTTATGTCCCTGAAATCTCCCATTAAGAAAATCAAAAAATCATTACCATGTACCTTTACCTAAGAATCAACTAATCAAGAAATATAAATTCAAAAATTGGCCAAAATGCTACAACAAAAAGGGTCATTAGATAAGTTTCTAGGTAAACCTGTGTTAAAGAATAACCGTATCGCAAAGATACATATCCAGGATTTAGATATTCTACAAAATTGGTTCTATGAGGCTATGTTTATAAGAAAATTAACAAAATTGCTCCTAGAATTTCCTTCTTAATTGTTAGCATGCTATGAAACTCAACAAAGGAAACTTGCATCTACGTAAGTTGTACCACTTACATTAAATGAGGAAAAGTCATGTTCTTCATTAGTCATTGGTTCTTGTCGACATATTCGTTCCATTCTTCTTGGTCAATCTTACCATCACCTTTATAATATGCTTATGCAAACGTCTAAATAAAAAACAATGGTTAAGATTTAAAAGATAATGTGATTGAGATGCATAAATTTTAAAAATTAGCGAAAATTTGAGTTTCAGCCCTAAGTGATGGACGTGATGGTATACGTGGGCATGAGACTTTTACCGACTCATTGCAGAACAATAACTCTACTTAGTTCAAAGTTTATGGCCATTTTAAACTGTATTATGTATGAATTAGCCATTTGTTCTATTTGTTACCTACGACATTATGTTTTCCTATTTTACCAATATATTTGGTGAAACACATCAGACCTAAAGTCTGCGAAAGACCCAACCTGCATAAAATCGTTTAAGTTTGACGGTTATTCCTTTTTAGCCAATTAAATTAGCATTGCCTTAGTTCATGCTAGGATAATAACTTCTAACATATAACACGTACATAAGAAACGTAAAACACTAAAATGAACCTGATGAGAGCATTGCTATTGATATCCGCATCCAACATATATGTGGCTATAACCTCCCTGTGCAAAACCCATGTGCGCATAAGCATTTTCGCTTTTAAAGTAAGCAACTAACCACATTCTACACTTAGTATAAAGACACTAATTAAAAGACAACTTCTTAGCGCCGAATCATCCTAAGTGTGATCTCGACTTATATATAGTGTTATCTATAAAGCTCATTTTTTTCCTGTCTATTTTCAAACGCATGAGCTTATACAGGGAGCGTTTGGATCAACTTATTTATCCTGCTTATGGGCTTATTTGAGTTTTGGAAAGACGAAAAGCGCACTCTTTGGACCTGTCTATACCAAACACCAGACCTACATTTTTATGGTATTTATGTATATTACACACAAATTTTTTTTACGGGAGGCACAAACTAAAACAATCCATAATAATAAACGCAGAAAAGTAGAGCTTATTGATGAGGAAACACAAAATTACTGGTTAGAGGAATTAAAATGTACCTTGAACAGGTTATGAGTTATGAGGCAGAACTGATGTTTCCATTGTTACCCATAATTATAGGCACCTCTGCCAGAAAAGACGTCCACCCATCACCACCGATTAAATCAGAATTACCCATTGACAGGCGATAAATAGCAGACGTCAATCCAGGTAACGGGATCCTACATCATATAAAATCAACATTAAGGTAAATTTTAACATATTCTGCAACTAAACATTTTTGTATATGATTAATTGGCCACATATAAAAGTGGCCAGGTTCTTGGAATATTACCAATTTGGACAGAAAAGATGGTCATATAGAAAACAGAAACTACCTGGAGGCATATCATCTTTGTCTCTATGATTTCTCCGTCAACCGTGTCGCCACGGCTCTCCATCATTATCTTTTTCTGCTGATGCCGACTGTCCAGCAGAGTTGTTCAGAAACTGTGGAGGTCCTGAGATCTCCAATAATTACAAAAAATTACAAATCATGAGTTCTTAGGTCACTGCAATAGCAAAACAGTGTTCTTAATTTGCAAAACATGTGCTTAAAAAGGTATTTTACCTCTAAACGCTCCATGTATAAGAACACTGTTTTGCTATACAGGCTGAAGGTAGTTCCCATCAGCTTCCACCATCACCATCTTGTGGTTCTATAAATGCATAAACAAAAAAAATGAATTAGTTTCTTTGGTGTTGAGTTTACATCAGTTATAAAAAAGGTGATCATGATTTCGGTACCACTGTCTTTGTTTTGTTCATTATTAAAGTTGAATATATCCAATGAGTATTTGTCAATCTTTTTCAAAAGGAGAGATCCCCATTAATCTAGTTTGCAATGAAAGTGAGGTAAAAATGCTCTATGTTTACTTTATTCATCATGAACATCAAAGTGTGTGGTTAATTATGAACATTCCACTAAAAATATGTAATCAGCATCTACGCATAGTCAGAAACAATGTGACCTCATGTCACAATCATCGTAATTACAGGTGGTAAAATGGTCTCATTTGGCGTGTTGGGTATGAATCAAAACATCAAAATATGGAAACATCAAATAGATAATTTGTTGATTGTTCGTGCAATTTACTTGCTTCCTAAGCGCTAATCAAAATATAAACTCATACTTAATTCGCATTTATTCAGACAACAATGACAATATAAACAATTACACCTATAAAGCAACAAAACTTCATAATTCTACCTGTCAAGAACAACGTATGAGCTCCACCATACGTGACATCCTTCAAACACCACATGGCTACACGATAATAGAAGGAAAATGAAAAGCATGGCTACACGATAACATGGTTACAAAAACAACTCCAAACAATGAATTAACATATAGAGTATCATACAATATGAAACATTAGGTTGCGTTTGGTTTATACCTCGAAAGCTACTTAGAATCCCACTCCTCAAACTTAAACTGCTAACACACCATCCTGAGATTAAAGACCAAGGCTTCATATCAGGTACACTTTCTCGTCCCTATACAAACAAAAAATAATAGTAAAACTTTAAGCTCGATAACTAACCGCGCTACTAAGACTAAATCGTTAAATCATCAAAGATCAACAATTATACAAAAAATAGATATTAAATAACCTCAATTTCGGTTTCAAGCTCCTTACGATCATGGCCAGCATGACAGCTTCAACTTTTTTAGAATCCAAAAGCGACGAGATTTGATAATTGATGTTAGGTGTGTGTGTCGGTATGGAGAAACCTCTGGAACTCTCACCGTTTGATATAACTGAAAGAAAGGAAAGGAAAAGGGCTAGAGTATAGGGCCCTCGAAGGTAGGTTGGGCTGACAACTAAAACACGGGAGCCCACAGCCAATACGACGTCGTCGTCATGGCTATGAGTATATAGATAAAAAAAATTATGAACTTTTTGGAAAATTAAGATACTGAAGAACTCAAATTACAAAAATAGGTAGCATGTAGATAATGTTATATGTGCATATTTTTTGAACATGATAATTTGTATTATTTGTTTCTAATAGCATTTAATATTCATGTTTGTTTTCTAACTATGTTCTTCTTGGTTGTTTGGAGCTTTAGAAAATCAATCAACTGCCATCCTACTTTCTAATATTTGATTATGTGATTTCTGGTATGACTTCTAATTGACTTTTTGGCGATTCAAATCCACTAAACTCAAACCTGAATAATGGTTTGTCTTCAAGATCTTGCATCTGCTAACAAATCGACTTTAATCCTTCATGATATAGCTAATAACTTAAAGATGTTTTTAGAATGGAAAAAATGTTCAATGCAAGAGTTTTTCTTTTCATTATGAACGGTACTAGATTATCCCCCACCAATGTCTATTCAATACAATCTGCTCTTGTGCAATAAAGGTCTCCAAAACAGTTTTAATTCAAAAAACCTTCAGTGAAAGTGTTTTTCTTTTGATGATGGAAAGGTACTGCGCTCGTCAAGTATTACCCGCAACCAAAATGTATTTTATCTAATATGCTCTTGTGCGATAAAGGTTTGCAAAACAGTTTGGGATTACAAATATTTGTTTATTCGTCTTAATAGATATGCACAAATATTAAATTTAGGATAGATAAATACATTTTTTAAAGGGCAAATCGCATAAAAATGTACTCAACTTATACTCAATTTCAATTTAAGCTACTTCACTTTTTTTCTCAATTTAGTATACCCAACTTTTTTTTTGGTTGCAATTGAAGACAATTAATAGGTTAACAAGTCACCTTCTTCTTCGACATGATTTTCTGGCATCCCTGTAAAACCAGAATTGTTTCTTGTCTTTTCTTGTTGTTGTTTATTTTTGCCTTGCATAAACATACATGAGGACATCCCTAAAAAACTACATACATTATATATATATATATATATATGTATATATATGTATATATGTTTATATATATATATATGTATATATATGTATATGTATATATATGTATATACATATATATATATATATATATATATATATATATATATATATTGATAGCTAAAATATACATACATATGAATCACTTTTCATCCTCTTCGAGAGCGGATTGGGATCTTAAATCTATTTAGCTTTGACAGTGAAAGTATTTAGCGCATTGGGTGGTCGAAAGCCAAACAACAATTGTATGCATGTAACACCAACTTTTTATATAATTTGGATATTCGATGAGAGATGTAAGTGAAAATGATACATAAGAATTACATGGAGGAAACTTAGAGCGTTATACATGATCCAAGTTAACTTGTTTTGAGATTCTCTTATTTAAAATCTCCAAAATGCTATATATAAAATCTTTTTTTTCTTCATATGAGCTAATTAATAAACGAGCCATTTTCAAATTATGTGATGGTGGTTGTGGTAGTAGTGTCGGTGGGTTATGGTGGTGACTATGGTTGGGTGAGGTTGGTAGGATGGTGGTGACCTGCTACAAAATCATGTTAGAGAAGATGGTGACCTGTTGGTGACTTAGTAACCTTTTAATTGTTTTTAATTGCAACAAAAAAAGAGTAAATTACCTTAAATTGAAATTTGATTTAAGTTAAGTACATTTTTAATGGATTTACCCTTTATTAAATATTGAGGAACATGATTCTGATTGATTGTTTAGCCTTAAATATTGATATTTGTATATCATATATAAACTCTATCTTATTACCAAATATAAATGTCTTGTTCGAATTTAGAATAGATAAATAACTTTTTTAAATATTTGGAAACACAATATTGATAAGTCGTATATATTATATTTCATTAAGATCCACATATCATATATAATTTCTATATATATGTTTAAATTTAACATAACATGTGGATTTGGTTATTGTGTATATATATCTTTTAAAAATATCAAGATTTGCATATAATGTATATCTTTATTACATAATTTTTTTAGGTCTACTATAAAAAATGTTTAGTAACATGCCTATATACTGAATTTTTGTACATATTTTCACCATTTCATATTTTTCTTCTTGCGTAAATTTTCATCAGCAATGTACTATTTTTATATATGTTTTTTTATATTGTAAATAGTTTTTAAAAAATTTGTACTTAGTATTTTGAATATGAATTGACAGATGGAATTCTTCGCTGAATATAAAAAAAATCTCTTTAAGATTTATCAACTGTTACGAACGGCTTGGTAATAGATATATTTTTTAATTTACAAATTATACGTAAAGTCGAATCTTAATGCCAATAACATATTATTCGCGCTCTATTTTTAGGTTGCCCCTATTCAAATGCTAGATGTTTCATTCAGAATTAATGTGCGGAAAAAATTTTGTGATAATTTCTGAAAATGTTTGATATATTATGTCAATTAAAGCAAATAGTTTTAATACTGCTTTGATTTATGGTGAAACTTGGGAGACTTATGTTCTACGCAAAGGTCTCATGCATGGATGCTTTATCAACTTCTCTTATATCAGGAAAGGTTATTCAATTGTAACATGTTACAACTTGGAAGGTCTTTGTGTTGATAAACATTGGAATTATAAATGCTGTAATACCTCATGCATAAGTGTTTCTTGCTTTAATACAAAAATACTTAATGTGAATGAATCTATCTTCTAATTTTTTTGCTCTCCTAATTTTCATGTGTTTGTTAATTATTTTTTAATCTTTTATAGATTATTGAAAAAGACTACTTTAAGATGTTTCAAAATTGTTCCTTCGTTCAACCGGATATTTAAACATCTTGTTGTTCTCTTTTGGTTGATTGCCAATGGAATAATGGCCGTGTGCTAAGGTTTTAAGGGATAAATTGGTCTAACTTGTGTGAATATGAGAACTTGTTCACTGAATAAATGATGTTGTTATCCTACATAGGTGTTCTGCCTCACTTTGTTTAACTTTAACAGTGTTCATGTCGAAAATGGTGGCCTAGGCGTTGGTAAGTAGTTATTAAATATCTTTTTGTATTTTTATTTTTTAATTTGTTTAATACGAAAGTTCTGAAGTCTGTGGATTTTATAAAACAACAGATGAGAGGAATGAAAATTGTCGCTGAAGATGATTTACCTATTAGGTTTATACTTGAAAAGATGAAAATTCTTGATTAATTACAATGAAACATTCTCATGTTGTTTACTTGAGAATGATTTATTTCTTTTTTTATTTTCAATGGACTTTATTTTTTAACTTTAAGAAAATCAATAGGAAATATTGTATTTAAAGAAAGAATATGAATATACACAGAGTGTTTTGGCGTGTGGTACTTATTACTTCTGATAACTTACATTGTGTTGATGGTGTCCAAATTCCAGGGTGTGATTGGTATAGTAAAATATTTTGGGAAAATCTTTCTTATGAAAGAAGAAACAATATATTGATTGCAGTCTATATTTTAGCCTAAATTTAGACTAAGTGAGAAGTTATATGACTTCTTATGGTAATTATTGCAACTGCATGTATAGTTATCACAATGGCTTACATAAGATCTCTAACGTATATGATAAGTTTTGTTTTTCTGTTCCAAATTTCTTTACAATCATCTATTATACTAATTATATAGCATAATTATTTATACTGGTTTTTTAGATATCAAAACTAACAACACTAAAAACGTAAACCAATTCTAACAAAAACATATTCAACCTTACAGTCCATATCTTTGATGTTCTGATGAGCTTCTTTTATTGATCATAATAGATGGAGTCAAAATCCATCCTTTGCATTGACAATATGTTTTTCTTAATGAAGGCATTAGTTGCCATCTAATCAGTATCGGAAACATAAAGAAATTTAAATGTTTCATTAACAATGTATTATATCCATGTACACCCTTACAATCCATGTTTTAGATAATCTGACGGTTAATTTGTAAAATAAATCTATCACCACGAAAGAATTCTACCAGAACATGTGTTGGTGTATGCTCCTGTCATAATAAATAATTATATGGCTAGACACATGTGAGCCTATGGGGTCACACACACATATACACAGAGGTACCATTTAATATAACATATCTATTGTATTTACGTTATATATATAACCTACGTAAATCGAGAGCAAAAGTGAAAAGACGAAGGTGTTCAAATGTAACTTATGTGGTGATTAGTGTAATTGATTTAGTCATAAAACCTAAGAAAATTATATTAACTGAATAGCTAATAAAAAGGAGGTTACAGAAATAATCTCTATGCTCTTACCCTCTTTTTTCTATCCGTCAAGAAGAAGAACCAAAAAACACAAGATTGAGTATTGGTATTTGTTTCATACTATTAACTATTTTGATAATTAATAATATACATTGGTTGAATGGTTACAGGTTATTGGACTAGCATAAAGGTGGTATATATTGACGTGTAGTGTCTTTCTACATAGAGGTGATCTTCTTTAATCACTTGGGTTTCTAGGGTAGATCGGGTTGTGGTGAAAGTCTCCTTACGATCCTACGTTGTCACGCTACAAAGGTATACCGCTATCTTGTTTTCTTTTGATTAATCATATGGCTATATGAATCCGTTAATAGGTGATTTATCCGCTGTGTTTATTTATTATTTACATGTTATTTATTTATAAAATCTCCTTTAGTGGTATCACGAGCCATCATATGATTATCGGGTATGCGAAACTATGGCTAAAACGCGTGTTTTTGATGGTTTTGTGAAGCTATTTTAAAACAGCCCCTAGGGTTTATTTTTCATGAAAAATTAGACCCTATGAGGGTATAAAAATCTTTGATTTGGATCTCATAGCCACGGGTCACGCATACTTATATTGGTATTGTTATCGGGTACGTGTATTATGGCATAAATAGCTTGTTTTGGAACGATTCATAAATCGATTTTAAAACTGCCCTTTGGGCAATTTTTTTTGTGATTATATGATAATTAAAAGGTATTAAAAATGATGTTTAATGACCCTAAGGCCATAGGTTACACGTACCAATCGGGGGTTTAATTCTTGTCAATTAATTTCTTCGATTTCATTGGCTAACAATTTATTTCTTGTCATTTATATTGTTTTCATGGCAAATACATGCATGTTTAGCCATGGACTTAGCCATCACCTTGTTTATACATGATATTAAAGTATTATTGTGTTTCGTATGCAAAGCCGATGAAAACCCTAGACCATTCATGAATTGATTTGTATGTATTTGGATTTATTCTCACTTTTGGGTTTGCCATTGTTTTGGCTTTATTTGGATGTTTATAATATTGGTTTTTGCTATTATTTAGGCACATTACAGTAGTTATATGATAGGTAAAGTGTACTTATTTGTCAAATTATTTTAGCCGATGCTTGGAATGGAATGGCGAAAGAGTTAAAGGCACAAAGTCAAATTCGGACCTGCTGGAATGACCTATACTAAAAGTTGATTTCCTAGTGTTTTGTACGGATTTAGGGGCTGAAATTTTAATTTAAGGTTCACAACTCATGGGGATATTTCTTCAACTGGATCTCAAATTAAGGAAGACTCCTTTTAGGTGTTTCATGCCCTTGAATTCAGCTAAAAAATTCTATGATTATGGAATTGTGTTCACTTAGGGTTCCAATTTCTCTTGATAGGTCTTGGAGCAAGTGGGATCCCTCCTTGTGTTTGTTGGCTTATCCTTAGTTGACTCCTTGGTTTCCGGGATGGCTCATGAGACCAAGCATAGGTTTATTCATCGGTTGAGGCTTTGCATACTTGTGGTTGTGTGTTTGTTTATTTGCTTTCTATATATGTTTGGAATATATGTAACTTGCAAATGTTCTTTATAAAACTTGAAATGAAACAAAAACCATTTTTAAAACTATATCTTTTATTTAGTTTAAAGTTTAAATATGATTTGAGACTAAATCCTTGTTTTATATAAATAACACTTAATCTTGTTATGTTTGTTATTTATTTTATGTATTGTCCAAATTAATATTTTTCCACTTAGGTTATATATTATGTAGGTCTAGCCCTATATAGATCTTCAAGCCGGTTAAGGTTGTAGAGTACTTATGTAATCACAAGCAACTCTAAGAGAGGCTCTAACAAATTAAACTATTGTTTACGCGGAATATAAACAACAGAGTTAAAGAAGAATTACTCAACAATGATCCTCTATGGATCTTTTCTATTAATAATAAAAGTGTTTTTCAATTGTCTATCTCAAAACCTTTTGCCGAATGTT
>BQNB010206758.1:0-10526 GCA_026074375.1 Tanacetum coccineum | reverse complement strand
TTTGGGGTTTTCAAACTTATGAAATGTGTTTCAGAAGATTCTGGTGATGAACTTGAATATCTTTGAGAGTTATTTCTAGAGTAGAAATCCTAGAGTGAACAAAAGAAACTTGTCTCTAAGTACGCTTTCTTGTGGCCCTGTTGTTTGCTTTTGAGCACTGATTTGCATAATGTCCTTTCTCTCCACAGGCATTACAAGTTACGAATACTGATCGTAGGTTGTTTCTAGTGGTTGGTCTTTTGTTTCTGCAATTCTTAGTTAGATGACCTACCTTGTTGCAAGGTCCTATGTGATGCAGGGTGCACCTTTCACACAAGGGACGATTTCTAGTATACCCATTGGTGGCAACATAAGTCCTGAAGGTTTCTTGTCTTCTATTCTGCTGGTGGTGGTAATCATTGTTACGGTTGTTATAGTTATTCTGATAGTTGTTGTTGTTGATGATGTTTCTCTTATCCTCAAGCTTTCGTTTTTGATCATTGGTTTCTTGCATTGAATCATGCTTTATTATCTGATCCATTAACCTCTGGGCTATGTTGGTGGCTTCCTCCAAAGTTTAAGGCTTCGAGGCAGTAACATTTCCTTCAATACTTCTGGGTAATCTACTGACGAAGATTTCCATGAGTTTCTTAGAATTTGGCACCATGTTTGGGCATAAAACTACCAATTCCTGGAACCTTCTAATGTAAGTCTTAAGATCATTTCCTTTCACAGTCAAGTTCTAAAATTCGTCTTTCATTTTCTTGACTTCAGTTCGAGGGCAATACTTATTGGTTAAGATCCTTTTCAATTTGGTCCAAGTGATTTGATTGGCTTGATCTATTCCAATAGGTTGAGCGTATGAATTCCACCAGGACAGGGCATCATTAGTTAAAGTACCGGTAGCAAATGTCACTTTGTTTTCCTTGGTATAGTTGCTACGAGAAAATACCGATTCAGTCCGTTTAAACCAGTGAATTAGGCCAACTGCTCCTTCCATACCATTAAAGTAGAAAGGTTGACAGTTAACGAACTCTTTATAGTTTCCTGTTTTTGCTACAGGAGTTCCAGTAGGTCCGGTGTTCCTGTTGGGATTACTAGCACTTGCCATTGTTGCAGTTTGTGCTTCCAGAGCTGCGACAATGCCATCAGCAATCAGTTGCTGGATGGCAGCCAAAGTTATGGCTGGTGTTTCAGATGTTGACGTCCTTTTGGGAGGCATTCTATCAACATAAGACAACATGTAGTAAGAATGGTGATGCTTAAAGAGTAATGCTTATTTTTGAATTTTAAGCATCTAGAGGTTATGGTATGATTCATAATGATGAAGACGGAGATAATGACGCATATGATGATGACAGAGATGATGATGTAAGAGAGATAAGTTGGTATTATGAAACAATAAAGTATGTAACGGGATTGCCTTCGTATTATCACATAAACAACTTGCCTTTTTACTGTACATAGTCAAGATTTGAAAAGTGTTTTTATTTATACCACAGATCTCGTGGCTAGGTTCTAACTAGTCTAACCGTTTGTTGATTTTGAGCTTGTAGATGCCATCCTAAAGATCCTCCTGATCCGTTTGGTGACGAGGTTGGAATTCTTCAATGATTTGTTCAAGATCGGAAATTCTAAAGCGAGCAAAAGCAATCTTATCCCTTTGCCCTAATTGCTTCCTTTAAAATTTGATAATCTGAGAACGGACTCTCTTAAGTTCGGTCTGTAGTTCATCACTATTTCTTTATATGACCATTCTTTTAATATGTCCTTCTTCAATTTTCTTAATGCGATGAAAAGAGAGTTCTTCTAAGTAATTCAAAATATCTTCGATTTGTTCCTCATGATGCTTTAGACACATCTTAATTGAACTTTTTCCTATTTCAAATATTTAAGGTGGGGTAGTTGTATAAACTGGGAAAGATGGTGATACCAAATTACAAGTTTCATTCCGAGATGTATTTGTAAGAGAGAGTGATGGAAGACATGTTTGCTTCTTAGTTCTTCTTAGGTGGTAATAATTATTCAGGAACAAAGAAATATCGGGGATCAAACAGTGGTGATGGTGGTAATACCAGAGATGGAGTCAAAATAGCTGATGGAGTAATAAGATCTGGTGATGGAATAGGTGATTCCTTAGCATAAAATGCTTGTACGTCTTTTAAATAAGGATTATTGTAGAAAGGTGAGAATACTGGTGGGATCATATTATCCTTAAAGTTTTCCGAAGAGTTAAAAGAACTGCTTTCCGATGAAGCTGAGAAATAATCCGATGAGACCGAAGTATAGTTAAGAATATTCATAGAGGAAAAAGCATCCTCAATATTGGAAGTAGAGTGGTTGGGAGAAGACATCGTTCTGTTTACAACCCAGTCGTAAATAACATAAGTTATTTATGGTATAATATAGTATAAAAATTATGTATCTTTACATATTGTTCTGGGAATGCAGTGGCACGGAGGACTTTGATGGCTAGAAAAGAAAAGTAGTTATAGTTAAGGTTTTAACCTTGTTCTCTATAACCATGGCGCTGATACCAATCTGTAACACCCCCATTTTTACATATAGCAGCGGAAGCTAATTTGGGGTATTACTTCATAGTACAACAGTCATAATCATAGAAAACGACTCAAAAGAGACGTTTTGGAAAATGTAGTTATCATTCATTAAATCAGAGTTTAACAAAATGCCATTAATAGGCAACAGGTTCCAGAATCTAAAGAAAATGTAATTAGGTTGAATGATAACAATTTAGCCATCTTCAAATCCAGTGCCACTCCGAGCCCATGCCATAAGTTGCTTAATTGCCTAAGATAAAACATGCTAAAAAGTCAACACAAAGGTTGAGTGATACTCATAGGTTTAAGTTAAATAATTTGAATGCAAATTTGATATTAGGTTACGTTGTTATACACCCGTTATTTGTAAAATAATTATTATTGCCATTAGCTTATTAATCCGAAGCCTTGGGATATATTTGATAAGTTATAGCCCCAACGGATGCCTTTGCCAAAACACCCACAGTTATATTCTAATGGTGTGCATTTGGTTACCGATATGACTGGGTACACCAACGGGGAGTCCAACCCACATAGATCTATTCACAACATTCGCGCTCACTCCGAAGAGTAATTAACGGTTCATGATAATAGGGTCTTAATGGCAAAAGTAAGTACTTAAGCAATAATGAATCAGGATAGCATACAGGAAAACACTTGCATTCATGGTTTATAGCATGTATCCCCCTCGCGGGTTTATAAAATATTTAAAAGATTGAAATGCGAGGCTATGAACTCACCTTAATAGTATAGGGAAATCTGATTGATGGCAAAAGTTATTTTGATTGATTATGTTTCAAAACTTCATAAAGTTTAACGTATATCTTTGATTGATTAATTTATGGAGTATTGTATCACTGTTCGGGCTATCATAATCCAGAGGCCACGCAGTATCGTTTGAGGAGCCAGGGCACTTTAAATCGTAAACCCAGCAAACTCGTCAAGACGAATACCCAAATGGAACCCCTCACATGAAACTCCCTAGTGTCGTGATACGATAAGATTTTAAGTTTCTTCAAAAGCTAGTTGATGATAAATTACGTTAAATACATAACGTATTTGATTTATAAAGCGTCGATCGGTGATTAATAACGACAAATGTATCGGGTTTTGATAAAATTGAGTTTTATAATATTTATATATATTTTTATAATTTATATAAAAATATAATATTTTATATTTTTAAGAATATTAAATTGGCAATAAATACCCTTGAATTATAATTAATTACAAAAGTAGTCCTTTATATATATAAAGTATATATAATTTAATCCTTGAACTTTAAAACTTGGCAAGAACAATCCTTGGAGTTATAACTTTAATATAATTACAAAAATGGCCCTTGTAGTTAATAATTTCCAAAAGTTACAATATATACCCCTTGCATGAAAATAATTTACAAAACAAGTCCAAATTACATGCAAGCTTATTTTAGGTTTCTAAAAGAGATTTGCAGGTTATAGCTTATCATAATAAGCTAAAATAAGTTAGGAATAATAGCTTTTACGAGCTTATAGCTTATTGAAAAAGGTTTACGAGTTTAAAAACATAAAACGGGTCGTTTGGTTTATAAAAATTAATCCAATGGGTTAAAGCTTTTAAGGCTTGATAAAATGTTTATATAAATGACTAATAAGCTTATAAGAATAGCTTATAACAACAGCTTATAATTTTAGCTTATAGATTTCAAGAAAACGAGTTATTAGGGTTTAATAGGGCTCGTTTGGTTTTAGAAATTAAAAACGAGTAGGTGTGAGCCTCAAGGCTTTTAACAAGGGTTCAAACATGATTATAAGATACTTATAAGAGTTTCAAAACAGAAAAATAGCTTATAGAACAAGGATTCAAGCTTACGGTTTGGAAAATAGGTCGAATGGGGCTTATTTGGTTTGTACGCCTAGAATTCGACTTCAAGACCTTCGTTTCTTGATTGTTGGCTTCACTCTACACTTGGGCTTCTCTCTTCCTCTTGGCTGCTTAAACTCCCAGTGATATGTAAATTTTTTGAGTTTGAGGTGTGAGATTGAATGGTGAAGGGTGCGTCCTATTTATAGTGCAAAAACACTTTAGAGGCCAAGTATGGAGGAGTAAGGACCAAGGTGAGGTCACTAAGAGAAGCTAGGGATGATAAGTAATAGCTATAGTATGAGTATGCAAGGCTAGAAGCTAGCATGAAGATGTGAGGCTCTTGTTTAGCCGCGGCATAGAAGGGAGAACAAGGAGGTGATGAGGCTTCTTGGTGGCCAAGGAATGTGATTAAGGAGCTTGTAAGCAGCTTGGAGACATATTAGCTTAGTCATAGAGGTGCTAGGTTAGTGGTTTGAGTTTAAAATGGGTAAAAAGGAAAGAAAATGGGTCGTGGGTTCGAATGTAGTTAGGGTTAGGGTTTTAGGGTTTTTAATTCGTGTTAGGGTTAGGGCTTAGGATAGATTAAGGTTTAGGATTAGTGTTAGGATTATGGTTTAGTATTTAGGATTAAGGTTTAAGGTTTATAAGGCTTAGATTTAGGGTTTATGGTTATAAGGTTTACGGTTTTAAAATAAATTATGGTTTAAGGGTTTTGTTTTAGTGGATAGGGTTTTTTAGATTAGGTTTTAGAATGATTTAGGGATTAGTTTTAGGGTTTAAAAGTCATGCATTAAGTGCTTGTACCTTGTGTTAAAGTGGTGGTAAGAAACCAAAGTGATTTAGAAGGTAAAATAACCTAGTTTGACTTTCTTGTATTATTGACTTGTACATTGAGCTTTAGAAAGTTATAACTTGATTTAGGAGGGAAAAGATAGTCAAATGTTGTGTATTGATACTTGTACACATGCTTTAAAGGTTTGTACATTCATTTTATGTGTATACTTTACATATAATTAGGGTTTTGATGTAAACGTTAACGTTTAATGTTTGTTTTGATATAACGTTTTGAAAAGTATGTTAAATGAATAATGTACTTGGTAAAAATAATATTAAGATATAGACTTGACATATTAGGATGTTTACATGATGTAAACATAGATAGAGATGGCATTGGTAGAGGTTGAGTGAGCTCGTTTACTTTAGAGATGCAAGTTACGTTGCATAATGAGATAAAGCAAAAAATTCCTTGTAAAAAGGTGGTATATATATAATAGATGGATATTACAGTGCATCTAATTTAATAGATGGATATTACATTGATGAAAATTGTGGGTTGTTATAGTCTCCCCCCCCCCTTTAAAAGAAATCTCATCCCGAGATTTAGTTGGATGCCGGAGTGGTGTTTGAAAACAGATGTGGATATTTGGCACGAATTTGATCTTCGCGTTCCCATGTAAATTCTGGTCCTCTTTTAGAGTTCCATCTTACTTTAATTATAGGAATACGACTTTGTTTCAGTTGCTTGCATTCTAAATCCATAATCTCCACTAGTTCTTCTACAAAGTTGAGTTTGTCATCAAGTCAAAGCTCTTTCATTGGAATGACAAGGGATTCGTCAGATAAGCATTTCTTTAGATTAGAAACGTGGAAGGTATTGTGGACAATACTGAGCTCTTCAGGAAGTTCAAGTTTATATGCCACTGGACCGACACTTTTAAGAATCTTAAATGGTCTAATGTACCGAGGATTAAGCTTTCCTCGTTTTCCAAAACAAATGACACCTTTCCGAGGTGATACTTTCAACATAACACGATCTCCAACTTGAAATTCTAAAGTTTTTCGTCTCACATTGGCATAACTTCTTTGCCGATCTCTTGCAGCTTGCAAGCGTTGTCGAATTTGCACTATCTTATCGGTGGTTTCATGGATTATTTCTGGTCCTATAAGTTGAACATCTCCAACTTCGGCCCATCAAACAGGTAATTTGCACTTTCGACCATAAAGTGCCTCAAATGGTGCTGCCTTGATACTGGCATGATAACTGTTATTGTATGAGAATTCTACCAATGGTAAGTGTCTTTCCCATCCTTTTCTAAAATCTATAACTAGGCTCGAAGCATGTCTTCGTGTGTTTGGATGGTCCTTTCACTTTGTCCATTGGTTTCAGGATGATATGTCGTACTCATGTCATTGAGTACCCAAAGCACTTTGTAATGATTGCCAGAATCTGGATGTGAAATGACTATCACGATCCGAGATGATAGATATTGGCACTCCATGCCGGGATACTATTTCTTTGATGTATAACCTTGTAAGGGTTTCTATACTATCTGTCTCTCGGGTAGGGATGAAATGTGCAGATTTGGTAAGGCAATCGATAATGACCCAGATTGTGTCATGTTCGTTTGTGGTTTTGGGTAGTTTTGTAATGAAATCCATTGTGATTCTCTCCCATTTCCACATAGGAATCTCCGGTTGTACCAGTAAGCCGGATGGCTTCTGACATTCTGCCTTAACTCTAGAACATGTTAAACATTTGCCAACATATTTAGCAATGATTGCCTTCATGTTAGGCCACCAATAGAGTTTCTTTAGATCCTGATACATCTTGTCAGAACCCGGGTGAATGGAATACTTCGATTTATAGGACTCATGTATGATCAAGTCTCTCAAATTACCAAAGAGTGGTAACCAGCTTCGGTTCTTAATACAACGAGTTCCATGAGGACATATTTCAAATGCTTTATCCATTCCTCGTAAGTTTTCAGCCTTGATGTTTTCTTCCTTGAGTGCTTCGGTTTGAGCTTTAAGAATTTGTGAGGGTAAGTTTAGATGAATGGTCATAACTAATGATCTAACTCGGGGTGGTTTGATTTGTTCCTTCCGGCTTAAGGCATCTGCCATAACATTTGCCTTTCCAGGATGGTAGCGAATTTCATAATCGTAATCTACAAGCAATTCTACCTAACGGCGTTATCTTATGTTCAACTCTTTCTGATCAAGGATATGCTAAAGACTTTTATGATCAGTAAACATAGTACACTTTGTACCGTATAGGTAGTGTCTCTAAATTTTAAGAGCGAACACAACTGCTCCTAATTCGAGATCATGAGTGGTATAGTTTTCTTCATTAGGCTTGAGTTGTCGGGATACATATGCAATAATCTTCTCTCTTTGCATTAACACCGCTCCTAGACCTTGATGGGATGCATCACAGTAAACAACAAAATCGACGTTTCCTTCTAGTAATGCTAAGATTGGAGCTTCACAAAGCTTCTGTTTTAGTAATTAGAAAGCCGACTCTTGATCTTCGCCCCAGATATACTTCTTGTTTTTTTGGGTTAATTCAGTCAAAGACTTTGCAATCTTCAAAAAATATTTGATAAATCTCTGATAATAGCCAGCAAGTCCTAAGAGTTGACGTATTTCTGTGGGTGTATTAGGAGATGCCCAATTCTTAACTGCTTCAATCTTGGCGGGGTCAACATGAAGTCCTTGACTATCAATTAAGTGTCCAAGAAATTGCACGATATGAATCCAGAAATCACACTTGGAGAACTTAGCATACAACTTCTCTTTCTTGAGTAGTTCTAGGATTATTCTCAGATGATTTGCGTGCTCTTCTTTGTTAGAGTAAATAAGAATATCATCGATGAACACTATCACAAATTTATCCAAGTATGGTTTACACACATGATTCATGAGATCTATGAATATAGCAGGTGCGTTACTTAACCCAAATGGCATCACTTGAAATTCATAATGTTTGTATCTTGTTCTAAAAGCAGTCTTAGGAATATCTTCATCCCTGACTCTCAGTTGATGATAACCCGATCTCAAGTCGATCTTTGAGTAAATACTCAAACCTTGAAGTTGGTCAAATAAGTCATCGATCCTGGGTAATGGGTAACGATTCTTTATGGTAAGTTTATTCAACTCCCGGTAATTGATACACATTCTGGAAGATCCATCTTTCTTTTTAACAAATAAGATAAGAGCTCCCCAAGGTGAAGTACTTGGTCAAATAAAACATCGGTCTGCCAACTCTTGAAGTTGGTTAGATAGTTCCTGCATTTTTGAAGGAGCTAATCTATAAGGTGCTCGGGCTACAGGTGTCGCTCCTGGAATTAAATCGATTTGAAATTCTACTTGACGAACGGGAGGAAGGCCAGGTAGATCTTCAGGAAAAACTTCTGGGAATTCTCTGACTACCGGTATGTCTTCTAGTCGTTTCTCGTCCGATTTCTTTTCCATTATTTAGGCTATGAAAACTTGACATCCCCTGGATATATACCTTTCTGTTTTTATACAGGATATGAGATTTAGTCGGGTTTTACTTTGGCCACCTTGAATGATTAATGTTTCATCGTCGATGGGAATGTGGACGACTTTCTCGTCACAGATGATCCTAGCATGATACTTGGATAAGCAATCCATACCAATGACGACGTCGAAACTACCGAGTTTAATCGGCATAAGATCATTTTTGAAAGGTTGGTTTAACAAAGTTAGAGTTGCACCCTGAATAATGGTGTTTGTGCTTACTAAGTTTATGTCAGCCATTTTGATATTGTAAAAGGTATCTATTGTAATGGGTGGAATATTTAGCTTAGAGGCAAGAGATATGGATATGAAGCTTTTATCGGCTCTAGAATCAAATAATTCTCTAGCTAGATGTTGGTTTAGAAGGAACATACTCGTGACTATGTTCGGGTCTTGATGAGCATTCCTATCCCTTAGCATGTAGGCTCTTCCCTGGGCATTGTTGTTGGTGGTCTTTTGGCACTGATTTGCATAATGCCCTTTCTCTCTACAAGCATGACAAGTAACTGTTATTGGTAGTAGATTACTTCCAGTGGCTGGCCTTTTGTTTCTGCAGTTCTTAGTCAAATGGCCCACCTTGTTGCAAATATTACACTTAACAGTGCAAGGTCCTGTGTGATGTAGAGTGCATTTCTTACACAAGGGACGGTTTCCAATATACCCATTGTTTTCAGTTAGGGTGGCAGCATAAGCCCTGAAGGTTTCCTGTCTTATGTTCTGTTATGGTTGGTGATTATTGTAGCGGTTGTTGGTGTTGCGGTAGTTGTTGTTGTTGAAAGTTCTTATGTCGTCAAACTTTTGTTTGTGATCACTTGATACTTGCACCGGAGTGTGTTTTGTTACCTGATCCATTAGCCTCTAGGCTATGTTAATGGCTTCCTCTAGAGTTTGAGGTTTAGAGGCAGTAACATTCCCTTCAATACTTCGAGGCAATCCCCCGATGAAAACTTCTATCATTTTCTCAGAATCTGGCACCATAGTAGGACATAAGGTTGCCAATTCATAGAATCTTCTCACATATGTCTTGAGATCATTCCCCTTCACAGTTAGATGGTAAAATTCATCTTCTATCTTCTGGACCTTAGTTCGGGGACAGTATTTCTTTATCAAAAGCTTCTTGAATTCAACCCAGGTAATCTTATAAGCTTCTTCTATCCCAATAGGCTGGGCAAAAGAATTTTACCAAGATAGAGCTTCTTCAGTTAAAGTACCAGTAGCAAACTTCACCTTGCAGTCTTCGGTACAGTTGCTACGGGAAAACGCTAATTCAATTCTTTTAAACTAGCGGATGAGACCAATAGCGCCTTCCGTACCTTTAAAGTTGATAGGTTGGCAGCTCATGAATTTTTTGTAGCTACATTGTCTTGCCGCAGGAGCTTCTCTTGGTCTGGTGGTATTATCAGTATTTGCCATGTTAGCGGCTTGTGCTTCCAGAGTTGTGGTAACACTGTCAGCAACTAGTTTCTTGATGGCAGCCTGAGTCATGGATAGTGCTTCAGATGTTGACATCCTTTTGGGAGGCATTCTATCAACATAAGATAACACGTAATAAGAATGATATCACAAGTCTTAAAATCATTAAAGTTCAAAAATAAACATTGTCACAATAGTGATATCGAAATCATAGATAATTCATATCAAATAAGTATCTATGATTTATTTGGAAATCATGGTATGATTCATAACGATGGAGACGGAGATGATGATATAAGAAAAGTTGTTTTAGGATGGATATATCGGTATTATGAAACAACAACGTATAACGGGATTGCCATTGTATTATATCATGAACAACTTGCCTTTGTACTGTACATAGTC
>BQNB010206752.1:0-10526 GCA_026074375.1 Tanacetum coccineum | reverse complement strand
ATGAATAGATGAAGGATTGAAGGATTGAAAATGGATCTAAGACAAATTGTATTTTGTAAGAGGCTAATCTTGCGAAACCCTATAGATCCAAACCCTAGATCCAAAAGATGATTTGTGTGTGTGTGTGTCAAAAACTTTAATTACTTGCATATGTGTCATCAAATGAGGTATGGTTGTGTTTAATTGGAGAAAAATTTTATAGTTTTGTGTTTTCAGATTTGTAAAAAAAAATAAGAAGATTTATTTTTCACAAAACATAGAAAACGCGTGCATGTGATACTTTTTTCATTCTCAAGAAAATAATGGGGGTTACAAAGAAAACAAGGAAAGAGAAATGTTATAACCACATAATTTTTACAAACAAATTCTCACATCATGATGTGGCAAATGTGATAGACCAGTTATCTTTTACTATATTTTATCTTTTTTGTTTTCAATACCAATAATTGATTGCCACATCATGGTGTGAGAATGTGTTTGTAAAAATGGTGTGGTTGTAGCAATCCTCATAAGGAAAACAAATAAAATGTGTTTTGTAGTTTCCCTTGTTAAGTTGAAAAATGTATGTTGTGTGTTTTGTAGAGAATTTTATTGGAAAACAATGATTTGAACGCGATCTCCATTTTTCTTGTTTTCCACAAAACATTTTGTGAAAACAATTGTGTTTTCCCCTCATCTTTTTTAATGAACGGCATTTGAAATAGAAACTAGCAAGGAGCTAAACGAAGTTACAAGGGGCGGATACGGCGTTACAAGGGTGATTAAACCACTCTATCCAATTCAAAAAAGTTTTCCTACATCGACTAACAATCCAATTAAAAGATAAGATCTTGATGTCGTTGAAAAGAAGATCCTTTGCTGGTTTCTTCCGAGAGAATATGACATTGTTCCTAAAACGCCATAAGGACCAGATTGTAGTTTGTATCACCGCATCGAAGAATCTTGAAAATTTTGCTTCAAGAGGGGAGTCGTCAATTGAAATACATCTTGAAGACTTTGAAATGTGGTGATCGGTATACGCCACCAATTTAGAACATTTATCCATGTGTCTTTCGCAATCTTGCAATCAACAAACAAATGCTTTTCCGTTTCAATGAGATCATCACATATGGGACATCTCACGAAATCTAAATCCACACCCTTCGAATCTTGATTGGCACCATATGTCTTGTTAAATTTGTTTTCTATTTGGTTCTAAGAAAAATTTTCTAATGTAAAAATTTACTCTAATGTAATTTGTTTTCGTTATGGGTTGATATATATTTCTAATAGAGTACATCTATTGTTAGTTATAATTATTTATTTTCTATGACAGGTGTATTACATTTATTTTCTTTAAATTTATTTTACTTCAATATTTTGTTCAAATGCAATCAATCAAATCTTAGTTTAATTTAAGCTCTATATTCCAGTTTACAATTCATTTTTTAATTGTACAAAAAATGCAATTGACAGTTTATCGATTTTAATTTCACTGTGAGCCTCCTCATGTGTAAAGCAGAATAGGATGTGGACCTTGTCAATGTACCGAGAGTACAGCCTTATTGGATGCCGTGTCTCAACTTTAATGTCCCACGACATTGGCATGTTTTCTAGCAGCTTATACACTGCATGAGGAACATACTTAAGTGCACCTAGATACACACGTTTATCACGTCGAAAATTCTTCGATAACATATCACCTTGATCGCTAATAATCTTCCTTACATGTTCAGGAGGCATGTTTTCTTTCGCAGTCTCGACGTATCCAAATTTCTTTTTTTCACTATATCGTTTCGAGTTAAGCTGCGTCCACTTCCTCGCCTTCTCTTCCGACCTCGCTTCCGCTTGCACCGCCATCGTAACGGAGTACGAGAGGGTTTCGAAGGTGTGTTTGGTTAGGGTTTTGGATCGTGAAAAGTTGAGGGTTTAATCTAAGAATGAATGAATGGTCGAGTCTATATATATAGGGGAAAATAAGGCGGTTTTGTTATGTGACCGACTTTATAAATCTAAACAAGGTAACCTAGTCCTTGTCGTATGTTTAGAACAAGCAAGATAACCCGCGCGTTGCAGCGGGACATATTTTTTTTGCGAATTAATTTTGAATGAATATAGAGTGGGAAGGTGTCTGCGCATTGCGGCGAGGCTGACTTGTATGCAACACATGTATTTTATTTACGTGACCATTTTTTTTTAAATCGTACGTATATCAGAAGCATTGCAATATTGGGCTCGTTTTGTCCGCAATTTGAAGATCTTTCCGCGGGTATTTTTTGATCTGAATGAATCGGTAAATATGTGTTATATATTTGAGAAATAAAGTTTATTATATAAAAAAGTCGTAAATAGTTATAAGTTGATGGTACGTTTTGTAAATTTTCTTTTTTTTTCTCTATTTATATTAAACTTCAACATTTTTTATAAAATCGAAGCATTGCAATGTAGGGCTAGTTTTGTTTGCAATTCGAAGATCTTTCCGATGATATTTTTTATCTGAATGAAACAGTAGATTTATGCTATATATTTGATAAATAAAGCTTATTATATAAAAAATCCTAAAGAATTAAAAGTTGAGGGTTCATTTTGTAAGTTTTCATTTTTTTTTCTCATTAATGGGCCGGTAGAAATTGTTTTATTTTTTAATGTGGCCAAAATTCGGCCCGATGTCAAAACGACATCGGATTTTAGCTCTAATGTGTATATTTATAAATGACACTTAGATCCCTATTAGCTTTTCTTAGTACATAGATAGTCTCTAATTTTCAAATTAGTTTTATCAATAGTCCTTATGTTGAAAACTAGAGATTATCAGTGAAATAAAGATAATGATTATTCGTGTAATAGAAAACTATGGATTACCAAGTTGTCGATATAGTCCTTAATTTCTGTTTCTTTTTTTTTCTTTTCCAAGCAGCTAATTTTGTTGAAAATCCTTTAACAAGAAGCTATATGAATACGACTAATATAAATAAAAGAAGGGTTAAGTCTACGGATAGGTAACGTACTTATGAAAAATTTCTATTTTAGGTATCCAACTTTGAAAAATACCATTATTACACATGAAACTTGTTATGACTTTTTGAAATAGGCCATATTACCTGTTCGAGTGCCACATCACCATTACGGGCCCACCATTCTTAATATAAATTTGAGTTAATTGCATAAATGGTCCCTAGTCTATTTTATAAGTATCCATACAAACCCCACTATCATTTCTTGTAGCTCTTACATCGATCACAAATCCGGCGATCTGCCACCGCCATTTTTCCTGACCACCTTACAAAGTTTCCGGCAACGATATTTGGACACCGTCTCAATCATATTTCTTCATATACGCATTCAAAACTACTAAGTTTTACGGAGGAGCATTGATGTGGGGTCTCGTAAGACTTCTACACAAAGTTTTACAACTCCCTATGCAGTGCACCTAATCGTTGTAGTGTAGTATAGGAAAGGCTCGGGGTTGTTATCGTTCATTCGGGGAATAGGTTGAGAAGGCTTGATCACGGCCTAACAGAATTCTAAAGGTTGAGAAAAGATTCTTTTTTGTATTTTTATGTTTATAGGAAAGCAGTAAAATCATATATTGGATAGATGGTTTGATTTTAGCTATTAAAATGTTTTTCTCTCAACCTTCAAAACCCCAAATAACAATCTAATCTCCTTTTATCCTTAGTGTTTGAATTCGTTATAACCCCTGAAATTGGGATCAATCATTCATTGATTAAGCCCATAAACGAAGCGTGTAGGCGATCGTCCTCATATGGATTGTAAGTGTTAGATCTGTTTGTTTTCCTTCAATCAATCTCTGTTTTAATCACCCCAAATGACTCCATTTCCGTTTTCTTTTTCTCCAAGCCTCCATTAATCCCTAAACCCAAGATCTCCCTTCAAGCCAAAGAACTCATCGCATTTGTTTATCCATGGTATCGACGATTGGCAGAAGTTTTGAGGAAGAAACATGTTTATTAGATCTTTTGAAGCGATCGTGGCTAAGAAAGCTCGATTTCGATTTACGTGTCATAATCTTCCAGTGACATTTTCAGCCAAGTTCTGTTTGCATGCTTGAATAAGTATGGACATGTTGTTTGATATCTTCAAGTCCACTGAAGAGATCAAAGGAAGGTAAAAGATTTGGATTGTCAAATTTATCAATGTTTTCTAATGTGGAAAGATTGGAGGGTTATTTAATTAGGGTATAGGGTTGGTCGTTATAAGTTACAGGCAAATAGGCACGATTGGCGAGGCACACCTTTGAATGGCAGGAACACATTTCGTAATTCGAAGAGTGATGATAGACAAGGTAGGTGGGTTTCAAGGAGCCTAATGTTAGAGGGCCAACGAATTGGGAATAAAGAAACCAGGAATAATTCCATTTGCTTCTGTGTTGAAATTGAAACCAGCATAAGAAGTTGCATCTCTAATATGATTTCATGAATTCCTCACCTGCTATTTATTTGTCTCTTGATGATGATTGCTTATCAGCCAAGGAATAAACTCTTTGTGTTGCTATTGGGAAAATTAAAGATATTAACGCCCTATCTAACCTTTCTGTCATCCTTAACGATGAGGGCTTTGATGACATAAAGATCTCTTATCTTGGTGGGTACTGGGTCCTGATCCAATCCAAATCTTGTGCTTCCAAAGAAAAATTGATTAATCATCTTGGTAGTATTGAATTGGTTCCATGAACTTGGTATGCTAATAATTTCTTTTTGTGGACGATATCAACTTGTTTGAGTTTGCTATAGAAGGACTCCCCTATGTGGCTTGAACAACAAGCGCTCTCCAAAATTAGTGTTCTCCTTGGGTTTACTTTTGACTCCTGTCGATTTGGTAGAGGATAGTTCGTTGCCGTACAGAAAAGTCTGTGTGACTACCAAGGTTAGTACTATTATCAATGATCGTACCAAAATCAATGTTAAAGGGAAAGTTTACTGGATTCGAATTAGAGAACTAGAACCATGGTCTCCTCATCTTCTGATGATGAATCTGTAGGAGAAGAAAAAAATAATTCAATTACTGGGGATGCGAATGATCATGTTTCAGAGTCTAGCTTCATGAATGAGAATATCGAAAACGTTATTAATGAACAGGAACCTCCTCAAGATAAGATATCAGAAGATCCTTTTGGTATTTACAACATTCTTAATAAGCAAGATAATAAGGAGGCGGGTCAGGATAGCGATCCTTCTCACCCTCCTGGTTTCACTCAAGAGGTAAATGTTGGTGTTAGTGTTAATCAGCATGTGCATTCTGATATTAGTCCTAATATAGGGGGATCTCAAAATGTTAGTGGCGTTAACCGATCCTTTAGCCTTAAAACTGGAGGATCAATTATGGATGTTATTGAAAACTTGGTGGAAGTCGGACAAACTATGGGATACAACATGGCCGGATGCAAGAAAAACTTAGAGGATATTGTAGCCTCTCATGGAGATTCCATGGTCTTTAAATGAATGTTATGTCTTTAAACATTCAAGGTCTTGGCCAATCAGCCAAGAAACAGTGGATTCGGGAGTTAAACACTAAGAATAAGATTAACTTTGTTGCTATTCAAGAAACAAAGTTGGAGAGCATTAATCTTTTTTCTATCAAAGATTTATGGGGTAATTCTTTTTTCGACTTTTCTTTTAGTTCTTCTGTTGGTCTTTCAGGAGGAATTCTATGTGTGTGGGATCCTAATAGCTTTGTTAAAGATAATGCCACCATTTCTGATTATTTTGTGGCGGTTCGTGGTACTTGGCTTTCTACTGCTACTAAGGTTATGTTTGTTTCTATTTATGCTCCACAAGATATCTCTGAGAAGAAATCTCTTTGGGAATATATTACTCACATTATTGATACATGGGATGGAGAATGCATTATTTTAGGCGATTTCAATGAAGTTAGATCAAAACAAGAAAGGTTTGGGACGATTTTTAATGAAACGGCCGCCAATGCTTTTAATCACTTCATCTCTACTGCTGGGCTTATTGATCTTCCCCTTGAAGGATATTCGTTTACTTGGGCTATCAAATCGGCCAAGAAAATGAGTAAATTGGATAGGTTTTTAATTTCTGAAGGTTTAATTCTGAAATTTCCTTCTCTGTCAGCTATTTGTCTTGACAGGCATCTTTCCGATCACAGACCCATCATTATGCGCGAAGTTGTTATTGATTATGGGCTATCCCTTTTCGTGTCTATCAATCTTGGTTTCACAAGAAAGGTTTTGATAAACTCATTAAGGATTCATGGAGCTATTCAAGTTCTAATGATTCTAATAAGATTATTCTTTTAAAGAAAAAGCTTCAGGCACTTAAAGCTTCAATAAAAGAGTGGTGTAAAGATGATATAAAACGCTCTAATGATACTTGCTTTTCTATCAAAGCTCGGTTGTCTGATCTTGACAAGTTATTCGATAATGGGCTTAGCAACGAGGAGTTAGTCACTGAAAGGATTTCTCTCTTAAAGGAGCTTCATAATTTTAACAAAAGTCACTCTTTAGACTTGGCTCAGAAAGCAAAGGTGAGATGGGCCATTGAAGGCGATGAAAATTCCAAATATTTTCATGGGATAATTAATAAGAAAAGATCGCAACTTGCTATTCGTGGTGTTCTCATAGATGGAGATTGGATTGACGAACCTTGCAAGGTTAAAAACGAATTTCTCATGCACTTTGCCAATCGATTTGAGAGTCCTTCTGGTCCTTGTATTGATATTGATTGTCATTTGTTCAAAAAGCTTTCTTCTGAGCAGGTGGATGACTTGGAGTGTGATGTTACGTTTGATGAGATCAAGAAAGCGGTTTGGGATTGCGGAACCAATAAATCGCCAGGTCCGGACGGTTTCTCATTTGATTTTATTCGTACTTTTTGGGATATTCTTAAGCATGATTTTGTTAATGCGATCCGTGAGTTTTTCATCTCAAGTAAGTTCCCTCCTGGATGTAATTCATCCTTCATTGCTCTAATCCCTAAGAAACATGATGCGAAGTTTGTTAAAGATTACAGGCCAATTAGTCTCATTGGGTGTTTTTACAAGATCGTTTCTAAGATTTTGGCTAATCGTCTTAAGATGGTAATATCTGAGCTTATTAGTGATGTTCAATCTGCTTTTGTATCCAACCGTCAAATTCTTGACGGTCCTTTCATCTTAAATGAGCTTATTTCTTGGTGCAAAGCTCATAAATCGAAAGCCATGATTTTTAAAGTGGATTTTGAAAAGGCTTTTGATTCTGTGAGATGGGACTTCTTAGATATTATTTTAAGAAACTTTGGGTTTGGCATTAAATGGAGAGGATGGATTCAAGGATGTCTTTCGTCGGCTATGGGATCTATTCTTGTTAATGGTAGTCCGACCGCTGAATTTAAGTTCCACAAGGGTTTGAAGCAAGGAGACCCCTTATCTCCTTATTTGTTCATCTTAGTTATGGAAAGTTTGCATCTTTCTTTCAATAATATCATAAATGCTGATCTTTTTAAGGGTATCCGATTTGATGATTCGTTGACGTTATCTCATCTTTTCTATGCTGATGACGCAGTCTTCATTGGCAAATGGGATAGAGCAAACATCCTTACCATAGTTCGTATGCTCAAATGCTTCTTTTTGGCTTCGGGTCTTCAAATCAATATTCTTAAGAGTAAACTCATGGGCATTGGAGTCTCTAATGAGGAAGTTCTTGCGGCAGCTAACATTATTGGGTGTTCTACTTTTTCCACTCCGTTCTCTTATCTTGGTGTCAAGGTTGGGATGTCTCCTTCTAGGAGAAAGGCTTGGGATGAGATAATTGGTAAGGTTTCTAACAGATTATCAAAATGGAAAATTAAGACTCTTTCCGTTGGTGGACGTCTTACGTTAATCAAGTCTGTCCTTACGTCCTTGCCTCTTTATCATATGTCGCTTTATAAAGCTCCTTTGGGTGTTCTTCGTGACTTGGAATCCCTTCGCAGAAAATTTTTTAATGGTGCCGATATAAATGAAAAGAGATTCTCTATGATTAGTTGGAACAAAATTTTGGCTTCTAAACAAAAAGGAGGGCTAGGTGTGTCCAGCTTCTTTGCGCTTAATAGATCCTTATTATTTAAGTGGGTTTGGAGATTTCTTTCGCAGGATGCATCCCTTTGGCATCGTCTTATTGCTGTTTTATATGGCAATCGTTCTCCTTTTGTTCACACAGGTTCGGTTTCCAGTTTATCCCCTTGGAATTGTATCTTGAAAGAGCTCAATTCTTTGTCCGCAAAAGGTATTAACCTTCTTGCGCTTTTGAAAAAGAAAGTGGGAAACGGTGCGAACACTCTCTTTTGGGAAGATTGTTGGATTAATGATGTCCCCCTTAGCAGATCTTTTCCTCGTTTATATGCGTTGGAGCTCAAAAAAGGTATTACGGTTGCAGATAAACTCATTGATGCTTCGTTTGTTGCTTCTTTTCGTAGAAACCCCCGTGGAGGGGTGGAAGAAGAGCAGCTTCACCATCTAGTTGAACTTGTTGGGTCTATATCTTTATCTCCTTCCAATGATCGATGGGCATGGCTTCTTGGATCTTCTGGTGAGTTTTCTGTTCACTCGGCTAGAACATTTATTGATGATATTCTTTTACCTTTTGTTGGTGACGTTACTAGATGGGTGAAAGTGGTTCCAATAAAGGTAAATATTTTAGCGTGGAAAGTTTGTTTGGATAAGCTCCCCACGAGACTTAACCTTTCACTTCGTGGGATTGATATTCCTTCTATTATATGCCCAAATTGTGGTTTAGCTGGAGAATCATGCTCGCATCTTTTCTACTCTTGTAATTTAGCTCGGACTTTATGGCGTAAAATTGCTCGATGGTGGGAAATTGATATTCCAGATTTTTCTTGTTACGAAGAATGGATTGCTTGGTTCAAAACTACTCGGTTTTCTAAAGCTCAAAAGGAAATGCTAGAAGGGGTCTTTTATGTTATGTGGTGGATGATTTGGAAATTTCGCAACCAAGTGCTTTTTGGAGCTTCTCATCCGCGTATGGAGCTTCTTTTTGATGATATTGTTTCGTACTCTTTTACTTGGTGTTCCAATAGATGTAAAAACAATATTGATTGGATTTCCTGGATGAAATGTCCTAAATCCATATCCTTGTAATTTTCTAGCTTCTTGCTAGTTTTTTTATTAATTTCAATTTGCCGTTCAAAAAAAAAAAATAAAACATATCACCTACAATATAGAGAATTCTATAATTCAACATGGTATAAAACCTGAGACCTAGTCGCCAACCTTTAGCTGACGTCTCAAGCCACCCGTCAAACCCTAGCAATCGTCGTCGTTTATCTGTTCTATTAAAAAAACAAATCGATTTTCGGATTAAACACTAACTGATCATTGTTTCGACCATTACTCCTAAATCGTAAGGAGTTGATAGACCGTCAGCGCCATTGACTTCGTATTTAAATTCCGAAGAAAAGCAAACTGGAATCATTGTCGGAGCCCTAAAGACGTGTCGCCACGTACCGTAACGAGTCGTCGGGTTTATAAAACAACATTGGCTCACTGTTTTGCTTATAACTCTCAAACCGTTAAGAGTTAGATGCTACCGGAATCACCGCCTCCACCGGTCGAGCGTGCCTTCACTCGTAATTATAATTCTAGACAGTCGTCGAAAAAAATCTCTCTTTTTCAGATTATGTTTATCCGTTGCGACATGTTACTTCAAAGTCTTGATTCTTTATCAAGATATCTATCTTTATTTTTGTTTTTTTTAGTAATTCCAGCTTACTCTCCAATTCGAGCTTTCACAATTTCGCTGCTCGGATTTAGATATTTTTATGTATTATAAGGCCCGGGTCCGTCTGTAAGTTCGGGTCCATTAGAGTTTCTATGTATTTATCTCTATATATATCGTATCAATAAAACGTATCACTTACGAAAAATTCTATAATTCAACAAGGTCAACACTAATCACTCAACAATAGACATGTAAGATTATTTGATTATTTACCAAGGAATTAGAGTGAAGGGTACAAGGTGCCATACACCCGCCATTCACCCATTTTTTCACCAATTGCGCCGTTGTTGGCATGCCAACTGCATCGGACCTTCGTGTCATTCGTCTTTTAGCCATTTCAATGGCTAAATGCTATTTTTTTGTGAGTGAGAGGTATTTTTGGTGGGGTTTTGTGAGTGTTATTGGTATTTTGTTAGGATGATGTTTTAGTTATTGATGTGTTATTGACACTTATGTCACATTATTTGTATAATTTGTACTTAGCACTCTTGCATAGCACTCTTAGGATTATGGTAAGCAGACATGTTTTTTTTTTTTTTTGAACGGCGACTTTATTAGAAACACTAGCAAGGAGCTAGAAAATTACAAAGGAATCAAAAAAGGGTGTTGAAGCCAACTAACCCAATTCAAAGTTCTATTACATCTAGCTACACACCAATAAAAAGAGCGTAAAACAATATTGTCGAAAATAGCATCCTTTCGTGTAAATCTAAAATGCCAAGTGGGTATTGACTATTTAAAGGATAGACAAATGTTGTATGTGATCCAATAAGATTAGTGATATGTTAAAGTAATTGAAACCTCGTAG
>BQNB010206750.1:0-10526 GCA_026074375.1 Tanacetum coccineum | reverse complement strand
CTTTCGTAAAAAAAATATTTTGTCCCACTAAATATAGTTTTAAAACATTTAATAAAATGTTAAATCACGTAAACCTCAATTCTTGACACGTTTTTTATAAAAACTCGGGGAAAAAGACGTAAAACACAAAAATAAAATAATCACGCTCTTAGAGCAAATATATAAAATTTTTTAACCTTCTCAAACGTTGAAATGAATAGAAATTTCAAACACGGCTTGCAAAATAGCCAAAAATAATAATTTTTATCAAATCGCCCAAAATGAAAAATGATTATTCCAAATCAAATGTAGAAAATAAATAACGGTTCGGGATAATCGTCGGCCTAAAACTAGGGTTGTTACATTCTACCCACCTTAAGGGAGCGCCGTCCCGGTGCTTAATCTTACTTACTCGTCCTAAACTCACTCATAGGGATGTAGGCTCTCATCTTCGAATGAACTCATGCGTTCTCACGCGACGGATACGCGACGTTACTCTTGCTAAATACGAGGCAAAAAATCAACACAAAACAAATGGTAAATCTTACCAGCGAGATCAAAATATAATTACATTCGCTCTTATCATGAGAGGCAAAATACTCTACGGAACATATCCGGGAAAACATAAATCGCGTCGTTCTTAAATGAAGACTTTAAACAAATGGTCAACCCAAATCTTAGTTTGGTGATCATGCCAACAAAACAAAGCGCACATCACTACACAAAATCAAAACATACGTCGCTAACCAAAACCAGAATATACACCATTATCCAAAAACAAAATATACGTCGCCTTCCCGGTCTCATTTACAATGCACCACCGGTTGCGAATAAAATTTCAGAGTACTCATGACCCCATTGAACGCATTATAGCACTATTACACATAATCACATAATCATATAGGTACATATTTGCACATTCGTCATTTTAAAATGACTCTATAATTTGGCCTAGCTTTACTTAGGCATTCTACTACACTTTCTCATTATCACACTTAGAAAACAATCATGCTCGCTTATTATAAAGCCTCAGAAAAATAATCATGCTCGCCTACAATGAAACTTTAGCAGTATTGTCGCGCTTGCTTACTAAGAAGCCTTGGCAAAATCATTCGCTTTCATCTCACGGGTTCTTACCCAACCGATCGAAACTCATCATCGTACTGAGCTTGCTAGATAGACAAGCTCCTTACAATGACTTCAGCTTAATCACGGTTAGCTCTTAGTTAATCGCGATCATGCTCGTGGGTTAATATGCCATGACCAACGATAGACTTTCGAATATATATATATATATATATCCGTCCTATCGCACTCTCATCCTACTTCCGAGTATACGTACTCGTTCACTCACATCCTATGCCACTTCACGGGCAACACAAAAGCGTTACAAACGCTTACTACCGTTCAAAAGCACCTAGCACACAACCAACTTCATCTCCTTCGACTCTAGGCGTAAGCTGTTTCGATTGATTTCCCCCTCGGAAATGGTGACGGATGTCGCCATTGGGTTCCATTAGGGTTCCCGATCTTCTCGCTCAGCTCTGCGCAACAGAGTCGTTATGTTCAAGGAATAAGTACCACTACACCCTACTTTAAATCAGGGGTCGCTTAGTGTTCTATTCTTTTCCTCAACGATCAAAGCACGTACATCAAGCAACATTACCACTAATTCATAGTCACCCAACACCAAGTAGTAGTCAAAAGATAGTCATTCATGATTCATCACAAAAAGTTAATACATAGTTGCATTGATCATGAAATGATACAAATCGCTACAACCAATAGCATCAAGTCTACTAACTGAGGATTTCAGCTTAGTTATTACACAATAGAAGGAACTACAATTGAAACTATCTACTAAGAATCACAAGGAGATCCTTGCGGCTCAGATGCAGGACTCTTCTCTTTAATGTCATCAGAACATTAATAGCTTCCCTTGGCCTTTCTTCAAACACAATCCCCTTTTCATTCCTTTTGACTCATAGCGTTGGCTACTTTGATTGCTCCTCCAGAATGGTGACGAATGTCGCCATCGAATTTTACTATAGTTTCAGTCATTCGCTCCTTTACACGCATTTTGAGTCCCTTCGTCAAGGAGTAAGAGATACTACACCTAACCTTATGTCAGGCGTCGGGTAGCGCTCTATACCTATCCTCGACAATCAAGATACATACATTAAACAATGTTACCACTACTTTCCATTTTGGGGAAAGAAGTCTTCTTCATGGCCATCGGCTGTTACATCAATAGCAACACACCTTTGATGTAGGAGAAGTTTTCTCCATTCCTCGCTTTCAACCTCAAAACTAGCCACATTGGTTTCCATCCACCTTAAACTTCCAAGGAGATCCCTTTTCGGTGTCGGTATCCGGTTTCTTGGTTTCTCATCATCTTACCACCTTATCATTTTTTTCCATGACTTTCAGGTTCTACGTGTCCATGCACGATGGCACTCTATACCGTTACTAGTCCTCGGAAATTTTTCTGTTACGCGGCATGCGGATGTTCAGTCCGTCCTCAGACCAAGTCTCGCTACTACAAGCATCCGGTTCACCCTCGATGACTTAATTCTATGATTTCTCACTAGCACACTGACCACACTTGGTCTCTACACATGTCTCCATAAGAACCGTCGGTCTCTATCTTACCACAAACTAGACTTCGCTCCTTTCTAGACACTCTCGTTCTGAACTATACCATCGGTATTTCCTTTCGGGACGACTTGGTCACAACGACTCACATGAGACTCTCTCCATGTAGTCAGTAGGAGTAAGGTTACTTGTACAAGAATCCGTAGCAGGGGTACAAACATTTTTCTCCTTCTGAAAGTTTGATCAAAATCTCTTTCAAAAGGTTAGATCAAAGCGACATTCTAAGTCGACTATAGTTTTGGAAAGATTTCAAAGATAACAAGAAGAAGAAAGTCGTTTAACATGGTAGAAAAGAATTGTCTAGACACAATCTTGAAAATCATCATCATTCATAAAACATCATTTCAGTTGGGGTTGCATAAAGATTTTCAAATAATTCAAAATTGGCAAAATTTATAGAATGACATTCATAAAATAAATTTGATAAGTGTTTAAAATGTTTCATGAGTCAAAATCATGGATTTGTAAAATGTCATCATGGTGGTTTAAAATTAAAAATCATAGCAAGTATGAGGAACACCCAACAAGGATAAGGGTAAACAAAGAAGATATAAGTGCATAAAAGTGCTAGCGGGAACTGCTACACTTTCCCAAAAATTCGGATCATACTGGAACAAGATGAAATCCAGGATGACAATGGCATCCTAGCCCAAACCACCCATGCCACTAGAGCATCTCTTATATAGCCCTCATAGAGCTGTAAATCAAAACCATGACTAAAGAACACGCAATCATAATCACTGTTGATAAGACACATAATTTGAGGCAACAATAACCTCAACTCAACAAACCTTTAGCTTCTCGATTATTTCCTAGATTTTACATCTTCACCGTTCTCAACGCATCTCCTAAACCATGAGCCCGCAAAGCTTAACACAACCGCTCAAATCCAAGTTGGTTCAATACTTAGAACCTCCAGTTTTACATACCCAGGTTTTTCTATATAAATCCTTGAACTTATTACTCATTCAAATTCTTGTCTTAATCTTAGACTAGTCTTGCCGTTTTAGTGATAACTCACTCGTTGAGTGTCAATATAACTTCATCTGAATCTCTACATGTACCAAGGATGTCTCTCTACCTTCTAGTAGAATTTCCTAAGTTTTCATAAACCATAAATATTTTAAAGCACTCCTAACACGCTGCTAATCAGAAGCAGTCCTCTTACAGGTACCGGAATTTCCTTTCGAGAAGTTAATACAGAAAACATCAACTATTTGTGTGTGTGTTGGGGTTCGGACCAAACCAAGAGAGAAACAAATATTTGTTGTGTGTGTTTTTGTGATTTTGAAATGAGAGAATGAGACTAATATCTAGCAAGGACTAGACAAGAGTGCTAAAATGTAACCTCCTTGTCTCCTATGTGTTTCGACTGGCCAAGGCATCCAAGGGGCCTTCGGTTTGCTTTGTTTTGTGCCGGGTTTCCTTAACGCTCATTTTTCATGATTTAAAATGTGACCCGAAAGTTTCTTGTATTTTTAATGACTCAAAAATGCTTTTACATGAACTTAGAATATTCACACGACATGTTTTATAGTTAGTTTGGTTTAAATTAAGTATTGACATCTATTATCGCCTCCCCTCTTTTGACACGAACTCGGACGAAACCCAACAACCAAAACCGAGCCTTTTCCCAATCAAAACCCACTTCAATAATATTAATTTATCATCAATAAACACCATCTTTAACCCATTTCGCCAAGAACTCGAACCAAATTAAATCTAGTAAAATATTTGTTGCATGTTGAAAATTCAAGTGGGGATATATTTAGTTTTGTGTAAGGATCAATATTTTATAATCGAATCGTGTTGCATGTCAAAATCCGACGAGTGGTGGTGGTCTAGGGTGTTCGGCTGGTTATGGAGGAACAAGAGGGAGGAGTATCAATTGTTTTTTGTAAAAAATGGAAATAAGGGTGTGAGTGTTGGTTTATATAGAGAAGTACTTTTGGCTATTGACATAATTGGTCTCTCAAATTTTATAATTATAACACAAGTGTGTTTTGTTTCGAGTGTTTACAACCGACCAATGACAGCTCGGGTTAAATAAATACGTAATATAAATACTCCGTATACTTTGAAATTATTATTTAAAACATTTAAAAAAATGTTAAAAAACCACTCAAAACAGACTATTTAACACGGTTTTTTTTTATTGAAACTCCGGGAAAGCCATAAAAACACAAAATAAATATAGTTTAGCTCACAGAGCAAAATATAAAAAAAATCAAAATTCTCAAACGCTCAGACAGAGAAGACTTTGAAACACGTCGTTGCGAAATAGCCAAAAATAATAATTTTTCATCAAATCGCCCAGAAACGAAAAAAAATAATTATTCCAAAATCCAAACTTAGAAAATAAATAACGGCACAGGATAATCACCGGTCTAAAACTCTGGTTGTTACCACTATAAGTACCAAGAATTGCAAAATAAGCAGAAACCCATATTTAAAATAACTAAGGGGTATCCAAATATTTACATTTAATTTACCAAATGCAAAAAAAGGGGCACAACCCATATGTAAAATAAGCAAACAAAGGATAAGGTTTATTCTACCTTAGATCCCGCAGAAGGGGTTCTGGCGGTTTGTGAATGTTGAGGATGGTTTTCAATCACTGCTAAGGTTTAACAATATATTTTATGCTGATATATTTGGGTGTATAGAAATTTTTTAGTCAAGCCCCTTTAGGTTTTATTCGATTGTAGTTTAAGATCCTTCAACTATTTAAGATTATTCATTTGGCTCTCAAAAGTAGCTCGTATACAAATAAGTAACCAAGATTGCAAAAATATAGCAAAACTCAAATGTAAAATAAGCTAAAGGTTTATCCAAATAAGTACCTTTTTTTACCAAGATTGCAAAATAAGGAAATAATAAGAGAGTCTCATAGCTGGGAAATATAGTACGGAGGTGAAAACTCCCCAACTCCTATCTGTTCAGGCATGTCTTGTAGATGAAATTGGTGAGTAACTAAATCAAATGAAACTATCATGTAAATTTGATAAGAAATACCATCATCATTATAAAACCTTTCTGAGCCAATCCAGAATATTTTACCATCTATAACTACTTGACCTGACCGTTTTATTCTTGTTGATTCACGTGGCAAACAATCATAATCAAGATTATACCAATTTCTCGAGCTTAATGTAGACACCGACACATACCATGGACCGTCAGTGTATAACGGGTAATTTATCTTTAAAAGGGTTGGCTCTAGAGTGACAGGACGAATACCAAAACCAAATATCATTTTTAGTGAATCAGGTTGAAATGTGTAATTGGGGACTGATATTCCAATCGATTTTTTTATTGATGGGTTCTAAAGGAGAAGGTTTGAATTTTTGCCATAGGCAAATGTTGATCCCAATTCTAGATCTATTCCTTAGCTTGTAAAGGTTAAGTTACCTTGGATAAATCCAAAACAACTTTGGTAGAAACTTTGTGTGTATATTAAAGAGTATGCGGAATCTACTCTTTAATACTTAGAAGAATTATGAATGTAACAGTAAATATGATTGAACAAAGATGTAACAAAAAGCTTCAATATTATTAAGATCAATAATACGAGTACTCTGTGTAGTACTAGGGTTTACAACCTTGAAGCTATGAATGACTGTATGTGAATGATACAAAACATCATAACCTAGGATCTCCTTTTATACACCAAGGAGTCCTTTACAAGATAACTACAATTCTTCTAAATATTTATCTTATATGAATCTTTATAATAATATAAGATATACACAAAATATTCTAATACAAATCATATCACAAGTCTTTATCTTCATGCAACAGTCTTAATCTTCTATCAGCAGTGTTAAGTTTACACTGGCAGTACTAAATCAACTCCAACAGTACTAACTTTGGCTTGGCAGTACTAACTAAGCTTGGCAGTATAAACTCTTCCATTGGCAGTACTAAGTGTGATACGTTTAATTCCCAACAATCCTCCTCTAAACTTGTGATTGACATTCAAATCTACAAGTTTCTCTAAATTAAACCATTTGTGCTGAGAGGATTCTTCAAAACACTTTATTGTCTTGGTCTGTCTACTAGTATGAAGATTTTTCTTAAAAGCTCATTTGCCATCTCTGAAGAGTGTTCTACTAACAGCTTGTTAACCAACATCAACATCAGAACTCCGTTTGACAATGGATATTCTTTCCCTACCAGCATGAAAATATCTATTCCTCTCTCTGTAGACACATGATAAACCCCACATGTATCATATAATCTCCATTTCAATGGATCATGCATATATCTCTGAAGTTTCCATAGTGTATCATCATTATTAGGTTCAAACAACCTCTTCAATTCAACCCATAATATCCTTTCTTTGTCATCAGTAGGTTATGTTGAATTAAATCTTTCTTTAACCAAACTCTATAGCTTTACTAAGTCTTCTCTGTCAAATACTTTCAACATATCTTCAAAGAATTGATATGCTTCTGTATGATTACCAACCCTGATGATCTTCTAATATTTTCTAGAGTCTTTAATGTAAACCTCCTTGTCAATGATTGGATATTTGACCTGTAAGGCTTCAACATAAACTTCTTCTACTAGAACTACCATCATCATTTGTTGTAAATCCTCTTGTGTCAATTCTTTTTCCTCTTCATCTTGTTGTTCTTGAAATGAACCTGAAACTTCATCAGTCTTTTGCTTCTTAGAACCTTCATAATCAAGTTCTGCTTTTGCAGGTCTTTTAGAACTTCTAACTTCTGCAGAATCAGTAATTGTTGCTTGTGAACTTCCAGCTGCTAATTCTGATGCTCTTCCTCTATCTTTAGTCTCCATGGGTATAAAAATGTTGACTCTCTTCATTGTAGTTTCAAATAATTCCTTTAGCTAATCAACAGAATATCTTTTCAACTGCTGCAGTGTATGACTTCCCATATGCTTGATGTAATTAATCATATAATTCCTCTGTTGAGCTTGAGTCATGGGCTTGTTCCTCTTTGCTTTAGCTTTCTGTGCAGCAAAATATTTCTTTCTCTGATTAATAAGATCTACAAGCATCTTTGCTTGATCAACTTCATTGTACTTGTTCCTTTCCTCTGCTTATAGTTTCTTAGATAGCTCTTCATCAGCTTCAACTATTGCTTTAATGTTTTCCCATTCTTCCTCAGTAAAAGATTGAGCTGCTTCATAAACTCTAGCCATCCTTTGTCTTTCTTCTTCATCTAGTTCCTCTTGCAGTCTCACTGTTGATTCATGACCAAGCCTCTCTTATTTTTGCTGTAATTTAATTCTCTTAGTCTATTTATCCTCAAATTCTGTCATTATACCCTTACCTTTATCTTTAACTACAACTGGTGAAGGAATACTGATGTTAACCTCTTGAACCATACCAGCAGTACTAACTGGCATTGATGTACCAGCAGTACTAACTGATTCTTCAGCAGTACTAAATAACCTACTAGTAGTACTAACTCTACTACTGCCAATACTAACTGCTCTTCTTCTTCTAGTATAAGTGTTAGCAGTACTAACTCCCAACTGATCTTCAAGTTGATCTTCTTGACTACTAACCTTTGTAGGAGTAACCAAAGTAATTCCTCCATCTTGATCAATTTCTTTTATCATCCTCCCTTGTTTGGAAGAATCCTCTGAATCCTCCTCATCATCTGAAACAACAATTTTGGCTCTCCTTATGAAATGGCTTGTCTTGACAGTCTTCTCTAACTTTTTCACCTTCATGATGAGTTTGGTATAGGCAGCACCATATACTTTCTTGGTTTGCTTCAAATCTGCTTCAAAACTTTCCACTTTCATGAACAATTTTGTACATAAAGCCGTCAATTCTTGTAGTGTCATACTGCCCCCATCACTTCCAAGTGTGTGAACTCTTGGGAGAGGTGAATCATAGGGCTTTGTAGGTACCCTCTCAGACCTAGTCTGAGCAATGGAACCCCCCATGGATTCTTGGCACCTGGGACTACCACCTGCACCAATTCCCTAAGGAAGAGGCACATTAGGTATTGCCGTAGATTGGGTCCTAAGGATGTTACCACTGTCTTGTGTTGCATCTAAGCTAGCAGCAGTAGTGGTAGCCTTTTCCACTCTGTTATCCCACTCCTCATAGATAGCCTCATCTGATACATTGGGTATAGGCACACCAGTCTGAGGTAACTCAGTGTCCTTGTTTAAGGCTTGCCTAGGTATTTGAGTCTTTTGGTGTGATGATGATACAACATTGGGGATTGCTTCTTCATTAATAGGTTGAGCTGTAGAAGGTGGTGGCTGGGGTTCAGAGGGATGTCTTGAACCTTTACCCTATTCTGCTTGAATTGCAAGCATACTTGGAAACAAAGGTGTGTGTTCCCCAGAAAAACCTCTTTTCATATTGCTAAAAAGTTTTAGAGTTAAAGTAGGAGCAATATATTTTCTGTTGTGAGGTTTAAGAAATCTTTTGTTTTTGTCCAAAAATATTTGAATAAATCTTGGATACATTAAAAATTTATATTTACTATCTAAGTTTTTCACCATACCATCAAAAATTAATTTAGAAAAGTTAAAAGTTCTGTTTGTGGCCAAGTAAATAATAGCAGTTGCTATATTTCTACTAAAATGTTCCCAAGAAGTTTTCTTAGGGCTAAGACAGTGTAGGGTGGCATGGATCAAAAATCTCTACAAAGGGGAAAATTTTCCTTTTTGAAAAGTCAGTTTATCATCAGTCAAAACATATCCCATAAGTGAGAGTTGATCAAAAAATTTAGTAGTTGGCAAAACACTAATGCCATCTACATCTGCTAATTGGAGATGTCTCCTAACAGATGCTTCAGTAACAGTGAATTCTTTGCCATCAACTGTGGCAGTTATTTCTTGTTCTCCATTATCAACTATTCTGACAGTAGCAGTCTGCCAAAACTTTTTGATGAGAGAAACATAGATAGTAGGGTTCTTAGTAAGAGTATACCTTATATGACTACCATTGAGAAAATCTACTATCTATTGGAATCCTTCACTCCCAGATGGTTTCTTTAAATAAGCAACCATGTTGTGTTTGTCGCAGAATTCCAAATTTGCCATTGTTGATTAAGAGAAGTTCGATTAAGGTCTGGGATAGGTTCGTTTATGAGAGTATATGTGTTGGACAAGAGAAATTAAGATTATATAGAGAGCACTTAAGGTTTTGATTAGACCGACTGAATAAACTTGATTCTTTATCTTGAGAAAGTCTTATGAGTGAAAGAAAGATCAAGAATCATCCAATTAAAGGAAACCTATAAGCGAAGTTGTTGGCGAAAATATCTCAACGGCTATTTAATTAAGGAAAATATGTTATACCTCAAACAGTACTAACAGTATGATAGCAGTACTAAGTTTAGCCTAACAGTACTAAGTAATGCCCAGGAGTACTAAGTGTAGACTACCAGTACTAAATAATGCCCATCAGTACTAAGTAATACTTAGCAGTATTAACTGTTGAGGTACCAGTTTAACCTCAATTTTAGTCCAAAAAGCCTTTCCATCATCAATGTTGATTCTCACAAGCTCCCTTTCTGTTTTTAATCTCCCTTTTTCTCTCAATTTTTTTCTCACTGAATCACTCTATCTGTTTTTGCTTCACACATATCTCTTTTCTTTGAGCTCATAATTTCTCTCTGTCTGTTTTTACATTCTCTCAATGCTCACATTATTAATTATAACATCAGTAGAAATTATACTTATCAAAAGTCAGTTAGGCCAACAGCACTAACTTGAATTTCATCATTAGCTGTTGTTCCATTCCATTTCAAGCATCATGTGTATATAAACTGCTGCATATTAACACAATTTACCTCCCCTTAACCAATACTTCAGGGGTTAAGTATTCCAATACATGCAATGAGATACTAAAATCTGCCAACATCAAATGCCTTTGTGAGTAAATCAGCAAC
>BQNB010206746.1:0-10527 GCA_026074375.1 Tanacetum coccineum | reverse complement strand
ATGCTCTTCTAGTGTAGCAAAACAAGCTTGCATGACCCCTTTAGCCCTTGAATGGTTTTCATCACTCAAAATGGTAGTGTTAGGCTTAATCTGGATGAAATGAAAAGGAGTATGTTGTTAAAATTGATTGTCACGCGATTAGAAAGATGTAGGAAGCATTAGATTGCATTTGAAATGGCCAAAATAACTGAAAAATAGAACTCATGTTTAGTGTTCTTCATGGCGGTTTGCCATATTCTTGGTGGTTGTTTGCTTGTTGACATTCAATGCTTGATGGCGGTTTGCCATGAATGATCTAGATAGCGGTTTGCATAATTAGCCTGATAGCGGTTTGAATTTATTGATATTATTGAATATTTTAATATGAGCAGGCAAACCGCTACGAGGTAGCGGTTTGATGAAGATTATTTTTATAATTAAAATATTCAAACCGCTATTTTGAATTTTTCCAAAATGGTAGCGGTTTGGTTTAATCAATTAAATATTGATAGCGGTTTGGTCATAGCGGTTTGGTTTAATCAATTAAATATTGATAGCGGTTTGGTCATGGTGGTTTGGATTTAATTATATTCTTAGCGGTTTGACAGACTCTCCACGTGGCGGTTTGGTCAAATCCCTTCATAGCGGTTTGATCATGCCACCTCATAGCGATTTGGTGTCAAGTGGGTAGCGGTTTGGGCCAAAATTCCAAAGTTTTGGCCCATTAATCCCTATACCCTCTTAAGGCCCAATCCAAAGGCCCAATTATCCAGTTAACTCCTATCCGGGTCTTGTTAACTTGTGATTGAGTTCAACGGATATTTTCTGGACCCTTGACCAATGTTAACATATGTTGACTTCTAGTTTGTCCAAAGTCAATGACCACCGACTCAATGTGAAATATTCCATCATTCTTGATTTAATCACACCTTAATCAAACAAAGCATGTCAAACATCAAGACTGATATTCTCATCTAACATCAAATATGTGTCATGTTTGCCTATCTTTGTTGATATTCTTATGCAGATAACATGGCTAATGAGAATGTTACCGCTCCTGCACCCACAAGATCTGACAATCAGATACTACCATTTAATGCATGGGTGCCTATTAGAAAGAGTAATTATGTCTTAAATCTTCAAAAGAAGCAAAGGAACCCAATCTTTCAGATCTTTGTAGATATTCTACAAAGCACAAACTTCTTCAGAGCATTCACTGCCTCAGCTTATGTTCCAGCTATCTATATTCAACAGTTTTAGAATACCCTTACATATGAGGCAAAGACTAGAGCTTATAATTTTTAGTTGGATGAAAACTGGTTCATACTGGACGTAAATCTTCTAAGGGAAGCTTTAGAGATAACTCCTATTGATCAAGCTCATCAAATTGAGTCACCTCCTTCGGGTGATGCAATCATGGACTTTGTGAATGAGCTGGGCTATCCAGGGGAAATTCACTTTGTATCCAGGATGGTTGTGAACAACCTATATCAGCCTTGGAAAGCTATATTGTCGATGATCAACCAATGTCTCACATGCAAGACTTTTGGGTTTGTTAGGCCCAGATATCCAGTTCTTTAGATGCTTTAGGGTATTACTACCCGTACAAATGTTGACTATGTTGAACTCACGTGGGAAGAATTTGTACAAGCTAACTAGACTTTTCTCGCTAATAAGGCCAATCTGGGCATTGCTACTACGAAGGACAAGAAGATTAAACCTTATGTTATTCCTTATTGTCGGTTTACAAAACTAATCATCTGCTATTTGGGGAGAAAACACAACGTTAACTAAAGGTCTGGGTCTTTGTTTCACCTTGTTAAAGAGGATCACAAACTTGGAAATCTTAAGTTCATCCCTAAAGGCAAAGTAGATGAAGTCTTTGGAATGCGATTTCCTAGGGAGTTAATCACAGACAATATTAGGAACGTACCTTACTACAATGCTTACTTGGAAATGGTTTCAAAGCATGATCATAAAATTACAGCTAAAGGGAGAGGAAAGAAGAAGTCGACATCTAAAGCCAATCAGTCTAAGAAGCCTGCAACTACTAAGAAATCCAAGCCAATGTCTTCTAAGCAATCCAAACTTGCACCAACAATGAAACCTAAGGTTGCACAAGAAAAGCCTTCAGAGCCCTCACCTACTAAGCATCCCAAAAGGGGTAAAGTGAGGAAAGTTCGTAAAGGAAAGAGTCCTCTTAAGCTTATTGATGGAAGATGAAGAGGTTCACCATAAACTTGAACCTCAAGGTAAAGGTGAAGAATATGATATTGAATGAGCTATTCAGATGAGTCTAGAATCGTTTCAGGCATATGGTCAAGCTTTCGTCGGTAGAGTGGCTTTTTGTGAACCTGCCGCCTCAGGTATCACCCAAAAACTCCTTGTTGTTGAAGGTAAAAAGAAAGGGATTACTACAGATGAATAGACTGCAAAATCACTATTAGAACTGCAAACCCCTAAGAAGAAAAGCACTATAAACCAATACATATTCCAGAGGCATATTCCAGCAACACAGGTTGTAACTACTGGACCCTCTACACAACCTGAGGATGATACATCCACAAACATGGTTCGTGAGTCTCCATCTCCCGCAGATGCTGAAACCGGTGCAAATGTGGAATTATCGGTAAGTGAGGCTGATACAAAAATCCTGAGTGTTGGTGAAGAGCTACAACAAGGTGAGGAAGTTTCAAAGACAGTAACTCTAGAAGAAAGAACAATTGAATTAGATGAAGGCCAGGATGGATCAGACCCTAGTTAGTCAGCCGAGTCTCGACCTATACCAAAGCATGAAGTTATGAAAGAAGACCAGGCTGGATCAAACCCTAGATTAAGTCATGTGGCTCTTGCTAGACCAGACCCTGAGCCCATGCATGACGACTTCGTTGCTACAGTATATCCTCAAGTACATAAAAGCTTGAAGCAAATTACTGAAGAGCACGTCCACTTGGAGAATCCACTAAGCTCATCAGGCACTTTGTCTTCCATGAAGAATCTAGATGAAACGTTTGGAGATCAATTCTTTAACGATAAACCAACAAAAGAACCTGGTAAAACAAATGTGGAAACTAAAGTCAAATCTATGGTCATTGTCCCCATTCATAAAGCGTCTTCAACAACTCCTCCACTGTCCACTCCCATCATCAATCTCTCACCATCGAAACCTGTATCTACTCCTGTTCAAAAGCCGATCTTTACAGCAACAACAACAACAACAACAACAACCCTTCCACTTCCACCGCCTCTACAAACTCAAAGTTCAATAGATGCTGATCTGGCTGCTCGTACTTTAGCACTTGAAAAGAAATATGCTAAATTCGAGAAAAATAACAAGACACTAGAAAACACAACTAAGAATCTCGGATCCAGGATTTTCAACTTGGAGCTTTGTGATCTGCCTCATAAGATCAACCAAACAGCCAATGAAGTTGTCTAAGAGGCTGTTCAAACAGCTCTTCAAGCTCTACTATTAGATTGCTTCAGAGATTTATCCGAAGCTGATATGAAAGAGATTCTTCATCAACGGATGTTTGAAAGTGGTTTATACAAATCCTATCCTGAACATGTCACACTATATGAAGCTATTAAGGCATATATTGAACATGCAAACAAGGATGAGCTCCGTGCAGAAAAGGCCAAGTCTCATAAAAGATGACGTGATAATTAAGATCCTCCTCTACCTCCTCTAAAAGACTCATATCAAAGGAAGAAGAAAAGGCATGATTCTGATGCTTGGCTCTGAACAGCCTCCAGCTCCTCAGCCCTCAGCTTGGAAAACTTCTAACACTAGAGAAGCTCCTTCTGGCTCCTTCAAGCAGAAGTCCATTCCTTAATCTAAACAACATGTCAAAGATGTTCCAATACCAGATGATGTACATGTATCATATTCAGAGGACACCAGTGATGCTCATCTTCCAAAGATCAAAACAAGATCAGCCTGGTTGAAGCCTGTACCAGAGGAAGAAAGACCAGAAACTCCAGAACTAGAATAGGTTATTCCTTCGAATGATTTACTTAAACCTGAGAACAATTGGGCCAATGCATATGCCAAGTCGTATCAAGATCCTGAAGAAAACAAACTTCTCTAGAAAATTGGAGATATGGGCTCCTTCATCAAGTGGTATTGCAGATAGATTGGGAAGTTAAAGCTCAGGAAAGCTGATTTGGTAGGTCCCGCATACCAGATAGTCAAAGCCTTTCACTCAAACAACATTTCCCTTCAATTTTAAATGGAAGGGTGTCACATACTGCTTACTGATCAGATTGATTTAGTTAATCCTGAAGGTAACTGGATTGTACCTGATGTGGGTAAACCCTTACCTCTAGGAGGTCCTCCTGGTTAGGTAATAATTCAACCATAATTCTTCTTCAATAAGGATCTGGAATATCTTGTATCAGGCAGCAAAGAAAGAAGAAGTGCTCTATCTATCTCCAAGCTGAAAGCAGCTTACTATCCAGACTTTGGGCTTGAAGAATTAGTTTCGTCACAATGGATTGAAAGTGGCCTTGAATATGACATAAATGCAGCATATAGCATTACACACTGGTGGTTTAAGCGTAAGGAATTCTACATCACGAGACATAGTGCCACCTCTGATCGTCATGCAATCAGATCCCACATGCGAATTCTTAGTGTTCTCAGTATCAAGACCTATGAAAGATATGGTTACACTTATCTGAGAGAGATTGTCCTTCGCCGAGCTAACTACAAAGAGTACAAGATCTCGAAAGCTGACTTCAAAAATCTGCATCCGAATGATTTTGAAGAACTGTATTTGCTTCAACTTCAATGCAAGCTTAACCACCTGTCTGGTGCTGACAAAGTTCATCTCTTTAATGCAGTCAACCTGTAGATAAGGAATATTGTCATCAGAAAACGTGTCGAAGATTTGCAGCTGGGGATTGAAAGTTATCAAACGAAGCTTAATCTTACTTGACCGAATTGGGATGCATCTGACTTTCTCTTCAAATAAGATTACACCATTGTCTCTAAGACAAGGGCCGTAATCTACAGAGATAGGAATGATCAGAAGAAGATGATAAGGGAATTTGAAGTGCACACGTTTAGTGATGGAATGTTGACAAGAGTTCTAGAAAAGCTGGATCATATGGTCAAAGACTTCGAGCTGTTCCAGTACAATCTGGGCATGGAGACTAGAATCTGGTATGAGGATGATAAAAGGAGGAGTGAAGAGTTTATGGAAGTAATCGAGAGAAGGCTCAAGATTAGGAGAATCTTCAGGAGTCTAAAAAGCTTTGTCAGTGGAAGGTTAAGAGATGTTGACTACAGACTTATCATAAGAACGGAATGATCTTCTCTTTCCGGTACTCAGGTCATCAACATCTTAAGTGGTATAATATATCATGTACAGTATTAAGTAGTGGATCTTTAGGTGTTATGTGTCATTGTATAAATTTTTCATGAGTTTCTCGATAAACTTAAAATCTTTCAAAATTTTTATATACATGACACTAACATATACCCTCATAATTTGAGGGGGAGCATTAACATGTTCCGTTATCAGCTTGTAAATAATTGGCATTTTTTCTCCCAAAATTTTCTAACATATTTAAATCATTTGATATCCAAAATGTCAAAGGATTTGAAACTTTTGATAAGGAGAGAAAAAGTGATTAAAATATGTTAACTGATAAAAATGTAATTGATGGACTCATAAGTATACACCAGCCTCCATATGCTAAACAATTTTGAATATCGGTGCACATGTTGAGGGGGAGCGTTTCTGAAAAGCAAAAATAATCGGTGTACTAAAAGCTTTGATCTTTATATCACGAGTACCTGATTGAGTTTTTCAATTGGTTTTATGGCAAGGTGAACTATACCAAAAGATTGACCATATATTTACTTTTATTGAAGTTATAAGGATGGTAAGGTTAGGTACTCGTTCTCATGATCCTGCCAGAATAGAGGGGATCTACCTAGGGACAATCCACTAGTTAGTGTAGAAGTCCTTAGGCATGATAAAAAGGAGTAAAAGTAAGAATAAGGGAATAGTGCCAACTGAGATAGAGCTAGTACCGAAACAAACCCAACAAGGTACTTGTCATGAAGTCTCGATAAGCACTGAAGGGGTTGAAGAATTAAAAAGAATTGTACGAACAAAGGGTGTAAAGAAAGAATCCCTCCATACACTTAGGCAGAAACCGGGTTAATACATCTGCTGTCAGAATCACAATGATGATTGCTGGCATTGAAGAAAGTCATCATGGACCCAGTGATGCACTACACAACCCTCCCTAGCCACTCAGAATCTCTCAAAATATTTTTGTTTCATTTCTCATAAAGACTAAACAAGTTATCTATTGACTTTCTTACTTTGAGTTAGCCGGTATTGAAAAGGTGGCAGTCAGCTCCAGCCTCCGATCACTAAACCAAAACACACTATTAAGTCTAGAGCCAAGAGATCATCATAAATCTCACTAGGACACTATTCTAATGTACTTGTCTTTTACATACTGTGAAAACAAGGAATATATCTTAAGAGTCCTACGCATTATCCTTGTGATTTTGCCAAAACATCTGAGTGATACTTATGTATTCATAATGAAGATGGAAATCCTGCTAGAGCCAACATTAAATAACCTCTTGGTAGGTGACTTGTGAGATCCTAAATTGATCAAACTTGTGTCAACTGGAAAGAAACGATGGTGCGATTCTACAAGAATCAAATTTGTTCCAGTATACGAATTGACGGTTAATGAACTTTGACAAAAGCTTAAAACTTTCGATGTGTTACAAAAACACTTTTACTAGTAACACTTCGATTGATTTTTAAATCAATTTTCTCTTTATTGCTAACTGTTTTATTACAGGTTCATATAAATATGGAGATGGTGTCATCCTGTTCCTGCATAGACAAGTTTATAACCGCATGCTCATACTTGACTGACACATTCAAAGAACATCATGAAAGGTCAAGCATTTGTGTTTAAGCTTCCGCAACTCTAATATCACACTTCCTTCTTAAAAGACTCGATCATCCCGTGTACTTTACCATTTATCTTAGCTCATAGGTTAACGGTTAATGTATAATGTTCGGTAATGGGTCGAGTAATAAAACCCAATGTGTAAGCCCATACCCATGGCCTAAGGGACGGTTTTGTAAGACCTATATAAGCCTCTTCCATCTTATGGAATAGGTGGTTAGTCATTTTATATACACACACTTTCTCTTTCTAGAGGAGTGTGCATTTTCTTTGTTTCTCTCTCTAGCATTCGACTAATCCACTAACCATTCGATTGTATGATGATATCTAATATACTATAGAGTAGTTTGGAAATGGAATGAATTTGAATTATTTTAGGGATTTCCAAAATATGTTCAAGTTTTCTGGGTAAGGATAGCCGAGGCAAGCTAAAAGAGAGTCAAAAAGCAGAAAGAAATAGTAAAACCTATGAACTGTATGGCCGACCCCCTTAATTATGGTGCCGGCTCCCTTAATGATAAGGGGGCCGCCCTTATGAGATAAGGGGGCTGCCCATCTGATACTTTTTAGATGACCAAAATTTTTATTTTTGCTAATATCTTGTAAGAAAGGTTTTGTTTTGGTGATCAATTTGCAGCAAGTTTTATATGAACATATATGTGCATGAAACAAACATTTTGCATTTAACACATAAAGATTCATGAAAATGGAAATGCATGATTAAATTCTAATAGGCTTTACTAATAATCCATAATAGTTAAAGGTTTTAAGTAAACTAAACAAGTTCACATCCTTCCGACCAAGTCGGGTTGTCATCACACAAGTAATTAAACATAAATGTAAGTTCACACAAGGTCCTAAACAAGTTACTCTACCAAGCTAATCATCTTCATTTCTTTTTCTTCCTGAAGACTCCTGGCAATGCCTTGCCGAATGATTTGAATCCACCTTTAACTTCTTCATGGATTTGTTACATTTGATTGAGCAAGTCAGTTTGACGCTCAAAGATAAGATCATTATCTTGTTCAAAGGAAGTGGGAATGTCGTATCGTTGGTAATTAAGTGGTTGAAGAGAGTTTAGGTAGGTAGTGGGCGAAGAAGTACTAGCTCTAGAGGTACCATCATAATCATCATCTCCTTGGTGAGATGAAGATCCATAGTTATGATGGGCGGATGTTAATGAGACAGAGTGATGGGCTTTTCCACGATCACTTCAGGGTTTTCGGGTTTGTTTTAGAGTGAGTGGACGCATGACTCGATCAACGACATTGTAGATGCCATTGTCAAGATGAGGATAATGTTCTATGACATATCGATAAAGACGAGTCAAGAACATGCCGTAAAGAAGATTAGCGGTTGGAGTAGCCCGAGCACATTTAATTCGTTTAACAAAGAAATAAGCAAGATTATATTGTTCTTTGGCAACAATACAATACAACATGTGAGCAAGACTAGCCTAAAGATGGTCCCGGTGGCCTCCTAGTCCAAACACATTCTCACGAATGAGTTCTTCCCAACGCTTCATGTCTTGTCTTAATTCTTGGTAATAATTTGATTAGGATTGAGAATGACATTTTGACTTTTGATGGTGCGGTTCAACTCAACACGATCCAATTAAAGAAATCGACAAATATCATCGGGAGTTGGAAGATTGGTATGATATGGTCCCTCAGTCTCTTGGGAATATGTAAGAGATGCAAGGTCCCATTCGTTTGTAAAGACAGCTTGACCATTATATGGAATTATGAGAATTTGACCGAATTGTGCGAGAGAAAGAGAGTGATGAATTCACGTTGGATCATGAATGAGCTTAGAAGATAACTGTATTCATCGGTTTGGACTTTGACTTGACTATAAAAGTCTAGAATGAATCGAGGAACGATTGGTTCATTGATTTTGAAAAGAAAATTGAAACGAACATTGGTGAACATTCACTCAATGCCATTGGATTTGTAATAGAGTTGATCCACGACTTGACCCTTGTGAATGTAACGGTTTTTGATTGGTTTATAGAATTGAGCAATGACAGGAGAGAATCCGGGTAATTTAGGTACTTTAGGGATATATGATTTAGTACGGGAGGTATCACCAACAATTGCTCTAGGCATGTTACTTCGACTCTAAATATAAAAACCTAAGAAGTAATCCACACGTCCCCTAATTTAATTTGACTCAATCTAGAGTATCAAAAAATATATATTAATAATATATTTCAACACCTAGTGTAATCTTGTCAGGTGTTTCGATGCTAAATAAGTAGAGTAGAGATTATTTCGACCTAAGATCAAATTTCTAGGTAATAATCCAAACGCTCCTTTATTAACATACGCCTTGACTAAGAATGTCGAAAGATATACATTAGGTTGTATATTTTGTCAACTAAAGTGAGTTCATTACACGTGACTTGTCGAGAATGAAAAAGTGTTTATTTTGACTCAAGACTATGTTCTAAAACGTTAAACCAAACGCCCCTTTATTTTATAGTTTTTATCAAATGTATCAATATATATATGAATTATATATCTTGATGACTTATACAAGTTTGTTATGTGTCTATATATGTGACAAAAATGTAGTAAAGGTCATTTCAATTCTAAATTACTATCCTAAGAAATGAACCAAACACCCCTTTATTTTTATAAAATTTCACCCATTGATTCGAAAAATATATATTGAGTCATGTATGCTTTGATAATCAATATATGAATAATTTTAGCATGTTTTAGACATGAATCAAGAATGTGCAAATTCTTGTTTTAAAAAAAAATCGAAAATGCTTGTATATTTTTATAACATTTTTGAGCCAAAATATCTAGTGATTTAATCGTTTTGACAATTTTAAATTCCTATTACTACGAGAATCATTATAGTTATAAATTTCCTAGACCAAATCACAAAATATAAAAGACACGAGAAATTGTGAAAAATACTCAATTTTGATTAAGAACAAAATTGGATGAAATCAAATAAGAAAAGTATGGAAAAACTTACAATAGGTGTTGTTGATCAAGTTGTTGGTGTTTGCCCCTTGCGAATTTTGATCGATTAGGTGTTTGGAGGTTTGAATTTTGATGATTTGGGGTGTGTGTTTTCGTCACAGTAGCAGTAGGGAGAGAGAAAGAACGAAAATGGGTTGTTTGGTAATTAGTTTTGCTGCAGAAGGGATTGTTTGGCGAAATACAGAGGCCGGTCCCCTTAGAGATAAAGGGACCGCCCCTTTTAACATGGCCGGTCCCCTTAAAGATAAGGGGGCCGCCTATCTGACGACGAAGTTTTTTTTGGTTTTTCGATTTTGACTAGTTTTGTCAATATACAATTATCAAAATACGTCGAGAGCTAATAGTAATATTATTTAAGATAAACTAGTTTTCGAAAAATGACATCGAAGACAAAAAAAACAATACTTGACACATTTTATTAACTTTTTGTTTAATTAAATGAGCTTAAATAATTTCCAATGAAATATTTAGGTTTGTCAAGAATTTTAGACCGAGAATGTAACATTCCGTATTTTCAGATCATTTACAATACTATTTAATTTCACTATTTATTTTTTTTCTCGTACGCGTTCACTTTTAATTTTAATCGTTAAGCTAA
>BQNB010206745.1:0-10527 GCA_026074375.1 Tanacetum coccineum | reverse complement strand
ACTGATATAAGATAAAGTAGACCTAAAAAAAAAAAAAAAAACTGCAATGCAAGTTGGGTTTAGTTTCAACTGAATATATATGTTAAAATGGAAATGAAAGGTTATTTTCTTACCAGAGGTTGAAATAAGAAGCTGAGCCCTAAAACCTTTTATTAACACAAGATGAAATTAGGGATTTTAGTTTTTTACCGTACAGTTTTCATCCCCAATCTCTTTACCAAGTTGTTTTATAAAGGGAGAGTTATATGCTTATTTTTAGAGAAATTTGTAAATAAATTGGAAAATGACAAAAATAATTTAATTATATAAATATGGGTTTTTCTAATATGTGCAATCAAGCACATGTTAAATTATGTTTATTAAACACAAAATTTCTTTTTATATCAAAATATACATTTAATTCTAAATATAAATTATTATAAATTACTATAATTAAATGTAAATTTGCATTTAACAATCTCCGACTTAACTTTTATATAAAGTCAAACATGTGCCTTCGGGGCACATTTTAGAAAATCCCTATAAATATACTTCATAAAATATATAATTTTATTTAAACAACTATTATACTCATGAAACTATAAAGTTTTGCTACAATTATTTTTAAGATAATCGCAAAGTGTTGTAAGGTTAATCTTACTAGTTAACTTTACGATCTTTTTAGAAAAACTAGCATATATTTCTAGGAGTATAAATGCTTTTTGAATATTTAATTAAATATGTTTGTAAAATTGGTTTTTCTTGTCATTTTTCAAAATAAAATCGCATTTGAGGATTTTCTTATGAAAAAGTGCTAAAAGCACTCGATACCGGTCGTTATAAAGCGCGTTATAGCTCTATAATGCGACCTTGTGGCACGAGACTATACCCCCTCCCCTCTTAAAGTTATAAGGCATCACTTTAAATTTAACAACCAAGCTATATGGTTTTGTTTTTTGTTTTAGTTGGTTAAGTGTGAGGCTTGGGGTGTTGTATTTCTAAAGTGTATTTTTGAATTAAGTTATAAATTCTGAGTTATAAGAAAAAAAGCTGATATGTGAGCAGTTTTTGCTATAACCCGATCGTATAACTTGCTTGGTACCTAGTGTTCTAAGCATAAAGTTATTTTATGCATAAATAGTTTGTAACTTGAAAATAAACGAAATTAAACTCTTTTAATTTAACCACTCTCATTCAACTAAATATATCAACCCTCATTTCATGTTTTAGTTTCTCCTCTCAGTGCATGTTTTAGTTTTTAAACATAGCCTTTAACCCTACAAATAACAAAACTATTTGTTTTATTAGAAAAAAGTCACCTATCAAGAGAGTTATTAAACTTTTAGATGATTTTGTATTATAGTTTTGTGCTTGCACAAAACTAAATTTAAGTTCGACAAGTATAAAGGAAAATGACAATCCGGTCACAAAACACACACACACACACACACTCACTGACACACACGTTTAGCCGAGTATTCTTTAGTTGAGTCAAGCTGGTAAGCCGATGAGACGCTGTCAGGGCTTCTTACGCGTGGCTGAAACGGATGGTGTAGTGGTGGTGGCGTTGGCGTGTGACTACATGCCTTAGCACTGCTTGTCAACGTTTTATGCTTTCTATAAAGTCCGATCTAAATAAAACCGTAATAATTATAAGTGTAATGTGTGATGTTCTACAGATTGCATACAAAAACACAAGAATTTACTATTAGCAGAACAAAAATAATACTAATGATACAACAACAAATGATGGAACAAGAACTGTAATTTATTTTATAAAAATAAATTTAATTTTAGAGTCAAAAAACGGAGAATACAAGACTGTCACATATAAAATCCTTATTATGTCCGAACAAAAATAATACTAATGATGCAACAACAAATGATGGAACAAGAACTGTAATCACCTCATCCGTGCTTCCTGTGCGTACCATTTTGCACGACAGATGTTACTTTCGAGCCTCCTGTTTCTGCATACAAGTACCCAAAACTTCAGCTTACGGAAATTATAGTCAACCAATAATAAAGCATTCATCCAAAGTCAAAGTCTGCAGATGTAGAAATTTTGACCCGTTTACTGGGCTGATTTGGGTAATATCATATCCCCAATGGGTCAAATGGGTAAAGTTGAATATCCTATGAAAGATGAAATGAAAACGGGTTTTTGCGTGACCAAGGATTCAAAGAAGAAAAAAGGGTTCGGAAAATTTACCACACCTCTACCTCAGGCAAACACTCTAGAAGCATTATATCTATTTTTAGGACAACGGAAGTGTAATATTCTTTTTTAACTCCATACTCGACAAAAGTGGTCAATCACATCATATTCCTCAAAATTTAAACGAGTTTCCCCGGTACCCATAAACTAAAAATCCAAGATAAAGGAAGATGGGATAATAAAAATGCATACCTGCGACAGTTCCCGAGACAATTAAGATTTTTCCATAATCTCCCTAAATAATTCCTTAGGTGCTGCAATTGGAAAGTATGATAAAAACTCGTAAGAAAAAAAGAGACGGTAAGATTTAGGCATCTCATAACTTTGCATTTGAAACCTTACCAGGTAACCCTGTAAATCTCTCGTATTGTTCATACGCCTGTCCTATAAACATCTCCACCCCTGTAACAATTATGGCTCCACATTCTCCTGCTTCCCGAAGTAATCTCGTAATTTTTGGTGTGTACACAGCATCAAAAACAAGCGCATATGACTTCAACACTTCCTGCCAAAAAAAAAAGATATAAGAAATTATAACTACGGAGTATAGTATATGCCGAGAGAATGGTAGATAGGCAAACCTTAGATATAGGAGTATCGTCAATATTTGGCTGCATACCAATTGATGTAGTGTTTGCAAGTATCATACCGCCTTCTGGGCTGTAAGTGCTTAAATCGGCAAGAGATATGGCCTCTCCACCAATTATGTCAGCAAGTTCTCTAGCACGATCTGTGCAGTATCAGTAAAAGAAACCTTTAGTTGGTGTATAAGTCGGGTACAAGAAATGGTAATGTGAACGCTAGTAGAATCTAACCGTAAGTCCGATTGGCTATCACAATCCTTGCACCCTTTGCTTTTGCTCCGTAAGCGAGTGCTTTTCCAGCACCGCCAGCACCAATAACCACAAATAGTCTACCAGCCAAAGGTGATCCTGTTGCACCATTTTGAACGCCTGAACCTGTAAACAGTTGCAAAAACGGGTCAAATGGGTCGAACGGGCTGAAAGTAACATGTCAAATCATATGAAACTTTTATCTTTTAGGAAGTATAGAAAGTAACCTCGTAGACTATCCTCGATAGCAGAAATAGCGCCTACGTAGTCTGTATTACACCCATATAACGTCCCATCATTTGGTCTCCTGATGGCACAGTTGACCGCTCCTATTGACTGTAGCATACAATCAATAACGCAATATATTAAATGCCATACATTTATCATTGTCTGCATATTGTTTGATAGTTAAGCTTTTTACGACAATGAAACTTACCTTTGCAACCGGATCAACCTCGTCACAACATTGAAGTAAAGATTCTTTGTGAGGAATGGTACAACTGCATCCAAAAACGATTCATCTTACTAATCTAAATACGTAGAAATACGGGTATTTTTTTTCCCAAAATACGTATATAAAAAGTTAACCTGAAGCCAGCGAAATCTGTAGATGAGTAAGTATCGAGAAAATTCTTCACATTATCCACCAACAAATGTACATAAACTCCATTAAAACCAACTGATCGGAAAGCTTTATTGTATAACAAAGGCGATTTGCTATGTCCAACTGGCTTCCCGATGATACCGAATACTTTTGTGTCAGGACCTAATTGTCTGAAATTAAACAAGTCCAAAAGATCCCTAATTGTAGGCTGCCCGGGTGCCGATACCTTTCCGTGCTCAAGGGTGCCAAATGTTAAATATCCACCGAATTTCGGGCAGAGAACTCGAGACATCAGACCCTTCTCGCCCATCACCATTGCTATTATCGGAACCTAAATGATTAATTAAGGTACTTAAATAACCAAGTAAATAAATAAAGCAGGAAACAAAAAGAATTTGGTACGTACTAACCTGTAAATAAATAATAGCAGGAGGAAATAATTTTTTAGACGCAAACGATAATCTCTATCTCTAGATTTTTATGATGTTTGACTTACGACCGCTTACGTGAGAATTAGACCAGTAATGTGAAAAGAGAAAAATATTCGCTGGTTTACGGTCAGTATATCTACGGATGGTTGTTGCAAAAAATTGAACAATGGACTGGCCTCCCGTTGACTGTTATTTTGGACACATGGGGGTTCTCCGAAGCTTCTTCTATCGAAAGGGGTATTTTTGTAATTGTGGGAAGAAATATGAGTTTGCTTTCGTGGCTTATTCTCCATGGAATTAAGTTGTTTGAATCATCAACGGCCTGCATTTTAGTTACTAAAAGTGAGAATTGGATTGACATATTATGTTTGGATAACAACATTTATTTATGGACCGAAGCCTTAAGATTTCTTCATCGATGTTTCTGCTCCTAATTCCATGATAAACGAAGGAGCAGCCCATCGACTTTGTTCATCTCAATCGTTCTTGACCACATTCCCATGTTTGGTCTAGAAATCAGATAGAATCAAATAAAGAAACTAGATATGTTTACAGCTTAATTCAGCTATAAATCGGAGGATATTTCATTTCCAAAACTCTCAAAACTGCTTATCTACTCTAATTAAACACAGTATAGTACGGCGGTTGTTTGGGAATTATTTCTATTTTTAAACAGCTTTTATGCTCATGACCCAGATGATCAACTAAGAAAAACAACATATTTACCTACGAGCAAATTTTGTTAATGATGAATCCACCAAGGTATATTCAGCTCAATAACTACACATATCTCAAACTGCTTAATGATTAATGGTAGGAGACCTTACTTCAACAAGGATAACATTTCTAAATAAGCAACTACCACCAAACTGCTTATTTAACCCTAAAAAGGCATATAATCACATCCAAACACTCTAATCTGCTTATGTATATATCAAACGCTAACTAAGGGGTGTTTATGATTTACTAGTTGTTAATAGCTCAAGATCATATCCAATTAATCAACTTATTCAAAACAGCCAACCCCCCACCCATCCGCAAACCCCCACCTTATATAATCTCCTTTATTTCAATCTTAAGAGTTAATATCGAAAGCAGAGCCAGAACACATAACACGTGCATATCAAGTTACCTAAAAAGGTGTTGTTAAGAAGGATAAATTTCTTTTTTTTAGCAAAATAAACAATCACGTCCCGAACAAGCAAAGCCCAATCAGACTTATTCAGCCGCCAAATAAAGCATATAATCATGTCCTGCGCCCCCATACATTTCAAAAATGGTTATCCTACAATATTAAAACCGCAATTTAAGGGAGTGTTTGGGATTACTATTTCAAAAACAGATTTATAAGTAGATGATCAGTTTATTTCACCATAGGGAAAACTGCTTTATTTCACCGTAAGAGCAAATTTGTCATTAATATGATATCATACTATGAAATATAATTTTATAAAAAACAATTACTGTTATTCAATGTGTATTTATCAAAATTCATCAATACTAATCAAGTTTCAAACAAATATAAAGACTAAATCCCGTACACCCCCCCAATCACATATCAAACACCCCCAAAAATGCCAGTATTAAAACATGTCATTACAATTTTAAACTTAAAAAAAGCCACTTCACAATATACGTTTCGGCTTTATATATGGGCTTATTTGGGTTTACGGCTTTATGTTTCATTAGCCCACTTGTGGTCTTATTTTGAAAACACTTTTTCAGAGTATAAAGCTCATTACACATAATGAGCTTATATATAGAGAATCAGAAATAACTAGATACGCTGCTTAATTCAGCATCAACGAGGATATAATCATATCCAAACTCTCGAAACTGCTTATCTACTATATTAACACACAGTAGGGGGTGTTTGAGATTACTACACCATGTCAACAGCAATCAGATACGTGGTTTATAAGTTTGGCAATTCTGGTAAGAGTACTTCAAAGATAAAGAAGCAAATACACCATCTAGATAAGCAACTACCAAACTGCTTATTTCATCCTAAAAAAGGCATATAATCACATCCAAACACTCAAATCTACTTATGTACTACGTCAAAACACACTAAGGGGTGTTTATGATTACTAATTTTAATAGCTCAAGCTCATAACCAAATAATCAACTTATTCAAAACAGCTAATTTCAATCTAAGAGTAATCTTATAGTGTCAAATCCACCATTATATTCAATTTGGAATAAACAATCTCAAAGAGCCCAAACACTAACACGTGCATATCAGTTACCAAAAAGGTGTTAAGCAGATAAACTATTCGTTATTTCAGCAAATAAAGAATCTGAACAAGCAATTGCCAATCAGCTTATTTCACCCCTAAATAAGCATATAATTATGTCCAGCGCCCATACATATGCTTATCCACAATATCAAAGCGCAATAAGGGAGTGTTTGGGATTACTATTTCAAACAGCTTATAAGTAGATGATCAGCTTATTCACCCTAATAAAACAGCTTATTTCACCGTAAGAGCAAATTTGTAATATCAAATTCATCAATACTAATCAGTTCAAAATAAGCAATCCCGAACACCCCCCATCACATATCAAACAATTCAGTATACAAACATGTCATAACATTTTCAACTAAAAAAAGCCAATTCACAATACTATCGTTTCGGCTTATATATGGCTTATTTGGTTTACGGCTTATGTTTCATAAGCCCACTTGTGGCTTATTTTGAAACTTTTCAGCTTATATAAGCTCATTACACATAATGAGCTTATATAGGTCGAAAAGTTTCAAAAATAAGCCACAAAAAGTGAGCTTATGCAACATAAACCCAAAACCAAATAAGCCATAAGCCCGCTATATAAGCCAAAACAAAAACCCAAGATTCATATGAAAAAAAGCGCACCAACCTGTAAGTAAAAAGAGTATGCAAAGGGCAATAAGGGGATGTTTGGGATTACTATTTCAAACAGCTTATAAGCAGATGATCAGCTTATTTCACCCTAGGAAACAGCTTATTTCACTCTAACAGCAAATTTGTAATATCAAATTCACCAATACTTATGAATTCAAAATAAGCAATCTCAAAGTCCCTAGATACTCACAACTGTATATCTATTTCCAATAACCCCCCCACACACACACACACACACACACACACAACCAACAGACACACACACCCCCAATCATAAGTGTATATCGATTTCCAGATGTGTATCTTTTCACATAAGCACTAAACATATCTTATTTCAAACTATCTGAACAAGCAATTGCCAATCAGCTTATTTCACCCCCAAATAAGCATATAATCATGTCCAGAGCCCATACATTCAAAACTACTTATCCACAATATCAAAGTGCAATAAGGGGTAAACAGCTTACGCAACTAATACGCAAATGATCAGCTTATCAAAAACAGCTTATCAAACAATTCAGTATCCTAATAAAACATATAAAAAACTGCATTCATATCGGTTTTCGGGTATCGAAAAAAGAATCTCACCTGTAAGTAAAAAGGGTAGGCAAAGGGCTTAATTTAACAAGGGTCTGAATATCATCCCTAGCACTAAATCCATCTTGTTTTAAGCTATCCAATCTAATCTCAACAAGATCAGCACCATAAGATTTAGCCAGATTCATAAGAACCAACATCTGATCAATTGTATCAGCCATTATTGGTGCACATATCAATGTGCTATTCCTACTTACTCCATCCATCGTCTCAACAGCAGCAGCAGCTGTCACCTAACAACAAAGTTTAATAACAATAAGTAAACATATGATAATGTGTTTAAAGGGGGTGTTTGTTTCGGCTTATACAGCCGGCTTAAGTCTTATTTGGTTTTGGGCTTATGTTTCATAAGCTCGCTTATTGTGGCTTCTTTTGAAACTTTTCGGCTTTATAAGTTTATTATGACATAATAAACTTACATAAGAAGTTTCAAAATAAGCAACAAAAAGTGAGCTTATGAAACATAAGCCCAAAACCAAATAAGACATAAGCCGGCTATACAGGCGGAAACAAATATAAGCTCACTACAAAAAGTGAAAATAAGCCACAAAAAGTGAGCTTGTGGCTTATATGGTTTTGGGCTTATGTTTCATAAGCTCACATTTTTTGGCTTATTTTGAAACTTTTCGGCTTATATAAGTTCATTATGTCATAATGAACTTGTATAAGTTTGAAAATAAGCCACAAAAAGCGAACTTATGAAACATAAGCCCAAAACCAAATAAGTCATAAGCCCGCTATATAAGCCGAAACAAACACCCCTTGGCTTATATTTGTTTCGGCCTGTATAGCCGGCTTATTGCTGATTTGGATTTCGGCTTATGTTGCATAAGCTCACATTTTGTGGCTTATTTTTGAAACTTTTCTGCTTATATAAGTTTATTATGTCATAATAAACTTATATAAAAAGTTTCAAAATAAGCAACAAAAATGGGCTTACGAAACATAATCACAAAACCAAATAAGCCATAGCCTATAAGCCGAAACAAACAACATAAGGATTGTTTTTGACTTACAAGTTCCATTGTTTTTTGTGTTTTTGAAGGTGGAAAGTGTGTTTTTTTTTTAAAGGGTGTGTGTAGGTAAGGGGGTTGGTGGAACAAGAGTTTGGTGGACAAAGAGACGCCTTTGGTCTTATGGGGTTGAGGGTGGGTTAGTTGGGAACTAATGTCCAACGTTGGATGAATCTTGTGTGATTTTGTCAACGTACTTTTGTTTTCAAACGTTGGATTAACCAAGGTACTCGTTTTTGTTTGAGGCTACTTGTTATGATCCATGTCTGCCAAGTATGGTCTAGCTTTTTTTTAGTGACTTTTATACTTAGCTTATAAATGAGTACGAGCCTTTGTATAATTAGGTTTTAACCAACTCTAACTTCCCAAAAACTGTCTTAACTTTTCTGTTATATCTACAGAAAAGATTGTGTCTCAGATACATAACAAAAAATACAAAAAACACTTTACAATTCCTCGAAGTTCTTGATTTGTGATCTTGTGCCTATAACACAAATTGTTACTCTTCTTGTATTATCCCGATAGAGATTTCATGCAACCCAAGCATATATACGGTCAAAATACGTTATACAGAAAGTGAACTCAACACGATACAAGTAAGAAATCATGGATTATCACGGACCCTAACACCACACATTATCTAACAAACATATAAAGTATTTTCCTGTGGTAATCATGGTTGGAGGAAGTACGGTGAAAGAGATGACAACGAACTTTGGGAAACTTGATAAGTTTGAGGGACATGATTTTAGGCGATGGCAGAAGAAGATGCATTTCTTGTTGACGACTTTAAAGGTGGTTTATGTGTTGACTACACCAATGCCGAAATTGATAGAGGATGATATAGTGGAAGCGATTAGGCGAAGAGCAAAGTGGAGAATGATGACTACATATGCGGAGGACACATATTGAATGGTATGTCTGACCATTTCTTTGATATATATCAGAATGTTGAATCGGCTAAGGAGGTGTGGGACTCACTCAAATCTAAGTACATGGCAGAGGATGCTTCTAGTAAGAAGTTCCTTGTGAGTAATTTTAATATTACAAGATGGTCGATTTTAGACCCGTCATGGAACAGTTTAATGAACTCCTTAGGATCCCTGGACAATACACACAACATGGCTTGAAAATGGATGAATCAATTTCTGTTTCAAGTGTAATTGATAAGTTGCCTCCTTCCTGGAAGGATTTCAAACACACTTGAAACATGGTAAAGATGATTTGTTTTTGGTCCAACTTGGTAGTCACTTACATATAGAAGAATCTCTAAGGGCGCTAGACAATGACAAAGGTAAGGGTAAAGAAGTAGATGGACCTTCCGTGAATATGACAGAAGAGGGTAAGAATAAGAATAACAAACAAAATAATGGAAAGAAACGTGGTTTCAAAGAGAACAATCGTGGTTCTAGTTCTAACAAGAAACCTAAGTTGGAATGTTGGAAATGTGGCAAGATTTGTCACTTCAAAAGGGATTGTCGTAGTGGTAAAAAGAACAACGCAAATGCTGGTGGTTTGGGAAAGGGGTCTAAGGACCAATCCCAAGACCAAGGTCAGAATTTAGTGCCTGTTTGGAACAGATTTATTAAATATTCTATTGATGCGTATTTTCTTTTAAATATTTATTTACCAAGTTTTAAATTTATAAAACTCGTTTCACCTTACAAACGCACTAACGGGCAGAGAACCCGATCGTGAGTAGTGTAGTTATGGTAAATCCGAGGTCTTCCCAAGAGCTAAAGGGCAAAAATAAATCTGAGTTTAAAGTCACGTTTTAAAATCTGTTTAAGAGATTAAGTTGTAAGAAAATAAATAAGAGGAATTAAAGTAGTTTTATCAATCAAAGGAATTGGTATAGTAGAAAACAATTAAGAAGATGAACCCATTTCACTTAATTAAATATCCAAGGTTGAATTATCTTGATCTCAAGTGCAATGTCTAATTCTTGTTTTATTAGTGGTTTCTAA
>BQNB010206743.1:0-10527 GCA_026074375.1 Tanacetum coccineum | reverse complement strand
TATTTAATTGCGAAACGTAAACGTTTTACGCAACCAATAAAAATAAAATATAAAAAGTTAATTATTACTTTCGTAAAAATAATATATTGCTTGCTTGACGAAAACTTTAATTCGTTTGGTGTCCGTTTACGTTAATTGTTGATTTTTAGTTTACGCGATTTTACTATATAATAAGAATTAAAAGTAAACGCGTACGAAAAATAATAATTAGTAAAATAGATGACGTCGTAAATGACCTAAAAATACGGAATGTTACAATGGGGGTTTTGTTCGTTTAGGGCTAGAGATCACTCGTGTGAAACAGTTTTTAAGAGGGATAACATTTGAATGTGTTCTTGGTGATTTTTGGTTCGAAATTTGTGCGAAACACACTAGGGTGTTAGAATGTTTTGGGGTTTGTGTTTAACTGTGTTAAGGAGTTCCCTTGTGCTTATAAGAGTGTGTTTAAACACATTAGAACATCTTGTGTTATGATTTGTGGCTCATACCTTGTTCTTATGGTCGAAAATCGTATAAAGTGGTTTCCATGTTAATAAAATCTTGTTAAAAGGCTTGTGAACACTTAATGAATGCATGGTTTCATGTTCTAGATTAATAGAGTTGTTTAATTGATGGTGTTAAAATTTGTGTATAGCTGGACAAAATATGCATATGATTGAACAGGGCGAAATATGTAATTATTTATGCCAGGAGAAACATGTTGTTTTTATACCAGGCGAAATATGTAACAATTTGGTTCAGGCAAAATATGTAACTATTTGGTCCAGGAGAAATATATAATAATTTGGTCCAGGCGAAATATGTGACAATTTAGTCCAGGTGAAATATGTAACAATTTGGTCCAAGCGAAATATGTAAGGTCATACATCAGGCAAAATATGCATGTGTCCAAAATCAGGCAAGATATGCATTACGTCACAACTCAAGCGAAATACGCAACCTGTCAAAATCCAGGCGAAATATACATGTCTCTATATAGGCGAAATATGCACTTTTGATATTGTCCATATACTTTGACTTTCTGTTTGACTTAGTTTGACCTTGAATTGCGATTTGCTTGTTTGACCCTGTTTGACCTTGCCCGGGATTGTATGTTTGACTTTGGTTGACCAATATTTAGATTGTTGACTTTCCAAGTTGATTTTTTGACCATTGATCATTGACCATAGTTGACTTTATCAATCGTTTACCTGCTAAAATATACAAATTCCTTATTCATAACCTCAATCTGCATCTTAAACCATCACAACAACATGAACAAAAATCTTAATCAGTTATATATATATTCGCTTGTATATAAAACGTATTGGACTATTCTTAGCAGAATCATGAATCCACTTATTGCTCAACAAGTTTCTCTTGGCGATGCCTTGGTTGCTCCTGAGGATCGTGTTGAGATTGGCAAGTGCAACATGAGGATTGATCCAATAAAGACTCAGAAAGAAGACACTTATCAAGTTGTTTTGGACAATCTCACACTCTCTCCTTGCTACAATGCTTTTTTAATCACCATTGATGTCCCTAAGATCTACATGCATCAGTTCTGGTTCACTATCTCAAAGATCAAGGACTGTTCATCTTACCAGTTCAAGCTTGATAACAAGAAGTTCAGAATTGGTGTAGAAGTCTTTCGTGAAGTTCTTCAAATTTGTCCTAGAGTTCCTAATCAGGAGTTTGTTAAACCACCTTCTCATAATGAAGTTGTTACATTCATCAAATCACTTAGCTACAAAGGAGCTCTAGAATCTGTTCCTGACTTGTTTACTGATCATATGTATCAACCATGGAGAACCTTTGCTTCTATCATCAACAAATGCCTTTTTGGGAAAACCATGTGTTGATAAGCTCCGACTCTCAAGAGCTCAAATCCTATAGGGAATATTTTACAAGAAGAATGTCAATTTTGTTGAGTTAGTTTGTGAATACATTATGTACCAGATTGACAACAGACAAACCAGTGCTAAAAGACGTGAAAGCATGCCCTATCCCAGATTCACAAAGGTTATCATCCAACACTTCATCTCAAAACATAAAGAAATCTCAATGAGAAACAAACTATTTATGCATTCGATCAAGAATCACAGTGTTCTTGGAAGATTGAAATTTGTTGCCAAAAATGAAGACAATCAAGTGTATGGAATGTCAATTCCGGATGTGATGTTGAACAAGGAGATCCATAACTCGAAGGCTTACCAGACTTATCTTGGTTTCTCAGCTAGAGCAGTGAATCCTAAGAAAGCAAGAAAGGGAACCAAAGTTATTGTAACCCCAAAGAAGAAAAGCTCTTTCACTGTTGATTACAACATAATTCCTGATTCGGACGTTGCTCTTGAATTAGGAAAGTCTATCAGTAAGACTAAGGCTGAAGAACATGAAGAAGCAAGAAAAGTTCATGAAACTCATGAACATCTCGTAACCAAAAAGCCAACAAGTGATGAAGAATCTGATGAATCTAATATTGAATCCGCAAGAAGGCCAACAGGAAAAAGAAGACAAACTGGAGTTGTTTTCAGAGATACCTCTAATGTTTCAAAGAAGAAAACACCAGCTTAATCTCAAAAACTTAAAGGTGTGGAAATGTTATCTGATGCTGCATTGATTGAAGCTGACATAAGAAAAGCAATCAAAGCTAGTAGATGTGACTACAGGTTCTAACAAGAAACTGGTGGCTCAAGTGAAGGAGCTGGTATTACACTAGAGGTTCCTGATAAGCCAAAAGAAAAATCCACTGACACAAATAAAGGAGCTGGTATAACACCAAAGATTCCCAATGTGACCAAGGCCAGTTATGGAGTTCAAGACATAAATGAGGAAGACTGGGGTTCAAATGAAGATGATGTTGTTCTCTCAAGTGATGATGAAAGAACAAAATCCAAGAAAGAGGCTTATGAGACTGGCAAAACTAATGAAAATGTAGATGATGAAGAAAAACATGTTGAAGAAGAGTATGTACATGATGATGTTGAAAAGCAAGATGGCATGAATGTGGAGATGAAAGATGCTGAGATTTTCGTAGAAAGTAAAGTTGATGAAGAAATGGTTGATGCAGCACAAGCTAATGCAGAGAAGATAGATAAAGAGAAAGGTGATACTAACCAAGCTATAAATGACCAAACTGTTAAAGATGCTCAACTCAAAGATGATGATCAGGCAACAACTACTATTCCTGTCACATAGAAAGAGAAGCCAGATATCCACCATCAAGTTCCAGTCTTTCTGTATCATCAAATTATGGTACTCAATTTCGCAACCTTTCCTCTGATTTTTTTCTGATAGGCATTACTAAAGAATCTGCAGATACATAGATTAATTCAATGTTGGATATTCAATTCTAACAAGAAATTACCGCTGTTCAGTCTCCCACATTACTTGCTATACCCATATAAGTGATTCTTGAACAATCAATTCCAACTCCAACACCAGCACAACAAGTTCCAATTGTCGCTGCTTTCACCTTAAATATTCAACAATCAACACCAATCCCTACACCACCAACAACAAGTGAAGCTCCAACTATCACTACTACTGTTCATGATCCTCTTCCAGCTGTCATCTAAAGACTCTCAAACTTTGAAACCAAAATTAAAACTTGGACATAAGTAGATCATTCTGAAGTTATAGCAGAAGTTGTGCAAACTAATATCATCAATGAAGTCAAGAATCAACTCCTTAAGTTACTACCAAAAGCAGTTTCTGACTTTGTAACTCCTAGCATTGAAAGCAAAGTTTGTGATATGCTCTAAGAGTATACTATTAATCCCGAGCAGCATGACACATAGAAAGATATCTTGGAGATTTGGAAAATTAATCTAGAGCATGCCACTAAACAACAACTGCCAAAACATTTAGCAAAACCATTTGACCAAGTTGCAAAGGCTGAATTCGACTAGAAGGAGATTCTCTTCAAAATGATGAGGGATTCCAAGTCATACGAGAAGCATCCAACATATTAAGCATTGCATGATGCACTCATGCTTTCAATAATTCTGGATGAAGATGACATGGAGAGAGCTAAGGCTGCTGAACCTCCTACTCAGAAGAAGAGACGACATAATGATAATGATCAAGACCCACTTGCTGGATCAGACCAAGAGATGAAGAAAAGTAAGAAGAGTAAGGATACTGAGCCATCTAAAAAGACTAAACAAGCTGGTTCATCTAAAGGTATAACTCAATATCAGCCTAAATCTACTGGTAAATATGTACAAGCAGAGGAAACAGTCTTTGAGGCTATAGATGTTGATCTACCTATGGATTAAGGAGAGAATATAGGTAATAATGATGAACAACCTAATGATGAGGCTGCACCAAAGACAGACAAGTCCAGATGGTTCAAGCAACCTCCAAGACCTCCTACTCCTGATCTAAAATGGAACAAAGGCAAATCAGTTGAAGATAGACCGATACAGAATTAGCTTAATGACCTGGCCAATGCAGAAAATTCTCCACTCTCCTTTGATGAACTAATGAGCACTCCTATTGACTTCATAGCCTTTACAATGAACCGCCTCAAGCTGACAAAGCTCACCAAAAGCTGAATTAGTCGGACCATTTTACAATCTTCTCAAAGGAACATGCAAAAGATGTATTGAATTGGAATACAATATGGAAGAATGGTATTGTGCTCCATCGGATAAACTAGATTGGAACAATCCTGAAGGAGATTGATATCCCTATGACTTGACCAAGCCTTTACCTTTGCACAAATTTCCAGGTCGTCTTACTGTCCCAGCTAATTTCTTTTTCAATAACGATCTTGAATATCTAAGAGCAGGAAATACAGAAAGACAATACACAACATCCATTACCAAAACAAAGGCTGCAAGGTATAAGTTGAAAGTCATTGAAGACATGGTTCCGAAAGTATGGAGTCCAGTCAAAGTGGCATACAACAAGGATGCTGCTTTTGGGATATCTCATTAGGGGCCTAAACATCAGTTGTGGTACAGGTCTCAAGTCAATAAGACTTCTACTCATGACGTCTACTCTACTATGAAGATACTGAGTGTGGTCAGTGTAATAGTAGATCAATAGTTTGGATATGGCTGATCGGAAATTGTATAAATTTATGGAAGGAGACTTTCCAAGACTCCATCTGAATGACATTAAAGACATGCTGCTCCTTCATGTTTAGAACAAACTTTTCAACCTTGAAGGGGATGTCATTGTTGACTTGGCGGTTTCTCTATGCATGTTTACTATAAGAATTCTTATTTAGAATAGAGTTGAACACCTTCAACTCGGAGTTGAAAGCTCCTAGAAGAAGCTCAACATCTCCAAGCCACAAATAAACCGTGCAGATATCTCCTTCAAAGAACTGTATACCACTCAATCTGAACCTCAAGGAGTCATTTACGAAGACACACAAAATCGGAAGAGACTAATGTGTGCGAATGAGCTCTACAAGTTTAGTGACGGTACACTTAAATTTGTTCGTGATACTCTCTATTATCGGGTGATGAACCTCTGGTTGGGTATAACAAAGGCATGAAAAATAGAAAATGGACTTAGACAGATATCAGGCAGTCATGAATTATGATGATAAAGATTGAAGAGCTGTTGCTAGAAAGAAGGATTATGTGGAACTTGGAAAGATTGGTTGGTGGACGGGAACTTGAGACGGACTAGAGGCTAATGCAGCGGGCAATATGACTTTGTCATATTTGGTTCTACTCATTCAAGTCATGTCTCGAAAAACAAATATTGTGAATATTTACATTAGTAGTGTAGTATTTAAAATAGGCTTATATATATAAATAGAGTGTCAGAGTATAAATTTTCAAGAATTTTTCAATAAATTCAAAATCCTTCAAATTTATGTACTCGATACTAAATATATATATATATACCCTCATTAATTAAGGGGAGCATTAAAATGTTCTAAATAAGACATGCAATTTATGAGAACATTTTTATTCCCAAACAGTTATCAAACATATTTGACTCAATTGATATCCAAAATATCAAGGGATTTGACATTTTTGATAAGGGGGGAAAATATGATTAAAACATGCAACTTGTAAAATATGATCAGTAAGGACTCAAGTGGTGTCTCCTCCCTCACCATGCTAAACACTTTCGGTTATCTATGCACGTGTTGAGGGGGAGCATTTGTGAAAAATAAAACTATCAAGGTATAAATGTTTTGATTTATATCACAAGTACCTTGATTTAGTTTTTCCAAATGGTTTTAAGGCAACGTGAACAATACCCAAAAGACCGACCATGTAATTACTTTTATCGGAGTTATAAGGTAGTTAAAGATAGGTATTCGTTCCATGATCCAGTCAGAACCAGAGGGATCTACCCAGGGACATTCTAATAGTTAGATTAGAAAGTCCTTAGGTATGATATGTAAAAAGGAGTAAAGTGAGAAAGGGAATAATGCCGACTAAGACAGAGCTAGCACTGGAACAAACCTAACAAGGTGCTAGTTATGAAGTCTTGGTAAGCATTGAAGGGGTTGAAGAATGAAAAAGAAATGTAAGGATAAAGGGTGTAAAGAAAGAATCCCTCCATACACTTAGGCAGAAACTGGGTCAATACATATGTTATCAGAACACTAAGATATTGTCTCGTATTGAAGATAGACATCATGGACCTAGTGATGCAATCCACAACCCTCCCTAGCCACTCAAGGTCTCTCAAAAGACTCTTGTTTCATTTCTCACAGAGATAAATGCATTTCTATCGACTTTCTCACTCCGAGTTAGTTGGTATTAAAAATGTGGTAGTCTGCTCCAGCCTCTGATTACCAAAACCAAAAGGCACCATCGAGTCTAGAGCCATGAAGAGATCATCAAATAATCTCATTAGGACACTAATCCAAAATATATTTGTTTTTCATACACTGTGAAAACAAGAAATATCTTAAGAGTCCTACGCGTTATCCTTGTTGTAACACCCCCAAATTGGGTCGCAGCGGAATATGGGTTGGGGGTGGTACTTCATAGATCAATAACACAAGATAATATAAGAACGTACCTAAAAAGTCGTTTTTTAAAAAGACGATAATTGGATTTAAAACAAAGGTTTGTTCATAAAGCCCGAGCTTTACTTGTTAAATGTTCCAAATATACAATGATGATAGTTCATAAACCAAATATCCCAAAAGTGAAAATGCATAGACCAATCTTCATGCACGTTGACATTCAAAACTATAAAACCGTGGCATGTATCCCTTGCAACACATGTGCTTATTGACTCTTGAAAAACATTGCTTAAAAACGTCACACATAGTGTTGAGTTGAATTCATAGGTTTGTAAAGTATAATGAAAAGACCGCAAGTTTCCCCTCATGATAATGCAACAGATACAGAAACTAATATAAATTAATTACTTTTCTTTCCTAGCTCATGACACTGAAGCTTGACATGTATGAATTGCATTATAAATTGCTACATTGCCCATGTTGATGTTCTAACCCGCCACCATCCTAATGTCTCGACATAGGTATAAGTTCGTTTGTCGGTGATAGCTAAGATCACATGCGATACGGGGATGTGGCAAATCTTAATAGGATTCTATTAAATATCATTCGGCGTCACAATCTTAGTAATTGACAGTATGATCATGGGCTCCAGACAGGGTTTTTGCTAACTTAGGCAAAACACGTAATAGTAATGTAAACATGTTTCTACTTGCGTCATTGTAAAACATGCATATGTTTCTCACCAGCCTCAAAATTGTAAAACATAAAATGTTAATAACGCTAGGCGCTATTAAACTCACCTTGAGTGAATGATAAGCGCTAAATATATACAGGAAAATGCGGTTACAATAAATGATCGAAGGCAATCTAAGATCCAATTTAGGTTGTATCCGTACTAAGCTCATGATTTACAAGCCATAGACAAATTTTCTTTACTTGATACATCACCATCTAATTGAGTTTGTGTAATCATATTTATAGATTTAAAACGTTTATACTATAGGTCGATAGTTATAAACGATGCAATTTATTTCGTTTTAAGCCTAATTTCGTATGTTTCTTACCGTCCACGCTTTCGTATTATGCTGTGTTATAAAATTTTACATTTTCATATTTTTGGACCTACTGGTGAAAACAGTATTTAACGTGTAAATTGTCAATGCCGTGTCAGTTTATGTTCATAACAGTTTTTTTATAAATTATTTTTAGAGATTTTGTTATCGTATAACACGTTAAATGTCGTATTTTACTGTTTTAGCTATGCGTGTTAGTGATTCTCTAAAGCAGTCTTTGTAAGTAATAGTTCTATCTATTTTATGTTGTTTTCAAAATATTATTTACTGATGTGAACAGTAACTTTTATAAAAATAGTTTTATAAAAGTATATTTATACATTTAAGTATATAATCTCGCGTAATTCATAACTCCTTCGTTATTGATCCAAAAATTATGATCCGAATTGTTTTGGAATACTAAAATTAAGTGCTATCTGTGAAAAATAATAAACTTTATATATTAGAAGTATTTTATAACTTGTTTTTATAAAATCTCTTTTATAACGCGTTTAATTAACGTGTAACTCGTAAACTACGTATCTTTTTTGTTATTAATCCGTTTTTCGAGTTTCTTACCTTTTTGGAATCGTCATGAGACGTACTATTTTATAAAAATGTTAAACCCACTATTTTGAATTCAAATCAAAACAGCCCTTTTATATCTTTTATATAATTCATTATATACACTTGTTTTATATACTTTTCCACTTAATAAAGTACCACAAGTCTTCCATAACCCTTTATATCCTATGTATTATATGTTATAATGTCCATTAGTCCATACTTTGTCCAAGTGTCCAAGATAACAAGTCCTTAACAACACTTATAAATCATAAACTTTCTTAAGTAACTTTTAATTAACTAGTTTATACATATACTTTTCACACTTAAACCAACATTGTACAACACTTATAATCCCATTATAACATGATATTACCAACAACATAACATATGTAAAAGTTCATAAAACAATGATCATAAGTAAAAATCCATTTTACATGTTCAAAAGTATCCTAAATGGTGATTTTGCTACATAGACTTATATATGCATAAAATGATAAATGTAAGGTTATAAAGAGTTTTAGGTAACCTTATGATGATGTGAGGTGATGAACAAAGTGATCTAAACCCTTGTTTAGCAACAAAACCCTAGCTTCCACACTTAGAAAACCCTAATCCAAACCAAACCCTAATCTTGCACTTTCTTGTTTAACACTTGTAAAGGCTTAGCCAAGCCTTTAAAACACCTTGAGGTATCTTAGATATAGTGTAGGTATGTTTGTAAATGTGTTAGATAAAACATTTATGGATGGTTTGTGGTTTTGGATTTGAGTCGTGGGGGTCTAAGGAGCAAAAGAGATAATAGGTTTTGATTTTTGGTAAATGAAGTGAAGTATGTTATCTTTCTTGGTATACTAGTATCATATATCTCTTATAAGTATTCAAGGCTAGTCAAGAACACTATTAAGGATCACAAACAAGATGAGTGAAATGAGGAAGACTATGTTGGTCAAAGGAAACAAGTGATGGCTAGTTTTAATGAGGTTGTGTTGTACAAAGACTAAGTTGTAAAAATTTATACTCCTTGACCCTAAATGTTGTTGTAGCCATGGGTTAGGGGGGAAGAGTTTCTAGATGATCTTTGGCCTTTACAAATTATCTAGTAAGATATATAAGTTACAAGTTGTAGATTTTTCATAAAGATGTTTATTTTGTAAAGTATATGTCTTGGTTCATTTTTCTTGCATAGAATTCGGCTAGGTATATACTTGTGGGTGAATTTTTTTATAAAACTTTGGGCATTGGGTATAAAAATAAGTATTTGTTGATGTGTAGATTAATTAATGTGGTTACGGGTATGCTTAAACGCATTTTATCGCGAAACGTAAACAATTTACGTAACCAATAGAAATAAAATGAACAAAGTTAATAGTTATCCTAAAAATAATTGCTTAACACTTGCTTGATGTAAACATTTAATTGTTTGATGCCCGTTTACATTGAATGATCATTTTTAGCTTACGCGATTTAACTTAACTTTTACGATTAAAAGCAAACGCGTACAATACTAAAAATACGTAGTGAATTTATTGACATCGTAAATGACCTTAAAACACGGGGTGTTATAGTCTTCCCCCGTTAAGTGAGCCTTGTCCTCAAGGCTTAAGACGCGGCACTCGCCTAGAGTTCCATCAAACCTTGACAATTGGGACACGGCTTCGCCTCAACTGTTTGACTTCACGATCCATGATTTTGACTGGTTCCTCGACGAATTGAAGCTTGTCATCAAAATGTAGTCCATCCAACGCAACGGATAATGGTTCATCGGCATAGCACTTTTTCAAGTTGGATACATGGAACGTATTATAAACCCTGCTCAACTCTTGCGGAAGCTCAAGCTTGTATGCAACGGATCCAACCTTTTCCAACACCTTGAATGGTCCAACGTACCTAGGGTTAAACTTCCCCCGTTTGCCAAAATGTACGACCCCTTTCCAAGGCGAAACTTTAAGCATAACTTTATCCCCAACCTGAAATTCC